>ML839224.1:36735-50118 GCA_009831015.1 Picea engelmannii | reverse complement strand
AGTGAGATAAGTGAGTGTGAGTGTGAGTTTGAATGCATGGAGAGGAGTAAATGCGCATGGCGAGAGGATAATGAGTGTGCCATACTAGTTTAAGGACGCATGAATGGAGTGAGTGGCGAGTTAAGTGAGAGTGAGAAAAGCGCCCAAATCAACTGGAGTGAGGGGGTAGGTGAACGATATATTTAGCTGCCACATGAGTGAAGCTCAGTTTAACTCAAGCATGAGGGAGACTATACGGCTAAACTCATGTGACCCCTTATCCCATCATTAATTAATTATCACACGCTCGAATATTTGGAAATATGCGCCCTAGCTTAGGTGGATGCCACATCATTTCGTGGAGCTACCACATGTCGACCTCTAAGGATGCCACTTGGCACTACATGGATGATGAATGGACCTGCTAAATATAGCAGCTACTAAAAATATCCATTTGGTCCCAAAAATATGAAACTTGTCGAAACTGACCCAAACTCTCCACAAATGTTCGGCATGACTGGGCGAGCACCATCATGTGTCTACTGCTAAAAATAGACATTGCTAAAAATAGAAAGTCCTCGCATGTCCATGATATTATACTCATTTAATTCGATTTTTTGCAAGGAATCTGAATCCGTAATTAGAATCGACATGCGAGCCCCGTTGCTCAACCAGCTAAAAATAGAAAGTTGTCTGAATGCACTTGACTTTATACTCATTGATCTCGTCTTCCTGCAAGGGATCCGACCTGCAAGCCCTGGTGCTCGACTTGCTAAAAATAGCAATCTGGGCCATATCTTCCCGGAAAAGGTCCAAAAAACTCTAGATGTCTTAAGGATCAATATTGCGCTCTCAAAATCTGAATCTGGGGCCTAGAGCAAAACCTGCTAAAAATAGAAAGTTTTTGCATGTCGCCCGGAAGAGTGTCATCGGGCCTAGGATCCTGCAAGGACTCATACTGTATGCTCCAAGCTACCTCAAACTGCCAAGAGACCCACTCAAACTGTGTCTCCTAGAAAATAGCAACACTTGCTGTATGTATCCACCTCTCTCAAAATGTATGGAAACCAAGTAGACTCTGACTCTGAACCAGGCAACCATGTATTGATCATGTACCTGCCTCGTGTGGGAACCAACCTCCTACTCAACATAAGTGCTAAACTCTAGGGAAATCTCAGTATGTCGGCCAAAATCCTACATGCTGGCTCTTAACCCTCAAGATTTTCAAGGGTGAAAATCTAAGGGTTAACAATGGCGACTCAAGGGGACGAGATCCCCCTGTGGGATGTCGAGAACCATAAGAATCGTTGTGTACATACAATCAAATTGATGCCCTGTGAGAACTAAAAAAATGTGTTCCAAAAATACCCCTATAACTGTGTGGAAGGAGAAGAGGCCATGTAAGCTGAAGAAGAAAAACCTATAAGCTAACCTGTAGTACCAAAGTCTGTCCAATGGGCCATGGAGTCAAAGCATATAATCCTCCCACTGAAAACTGAAAACCAAGGGGTCTCATGCAAATCCGCTACCTGCTACCACCCAACAATGTACATTCCTCCCCGTGGAAAATGTGTTGATGTCGACACAAGGGAGAGAGTCACTTCATCATATGTCAATAATATAAACACCGGTGAAGTGCGAAAGAACACCACCAATAATGTCAATGGTTCCTAAGGTACGAGCACACCCTGACACTGTGAAAGATGTTTTGAAGTCGAACGGTGACACAGATCATCCAATCAAGGCCCAATGATACTCGGCCTTGTCGGATGCAAAATAACCGCCAATGAGGCTAACAGCTACCAAGGTCTCTACTTCTTGGTCATCTGTAGATAATGTGTCGAAGTCGATACAAGATGACTTACTGATAAGAAGAGCCATGATGTCTCTCTTCCCTCAGTGTGAAGGGATAACTCAAGAAGATCAAGATGAAAGAACCAAGTACCATATCCCTATGTTGGATGGGGGGGGATGACCAACTCAAAACATAGGACTTAATGATAAGAGATGGGGAGACAAGACATAAGATGACTCAATACACTCCTATGTCTCCTCAAACTACCCATCCTAAAGGCTCAATGTTTTGGGAACAATGAAAAATGGACCCCCCATCCAGGCCCACTCTAATTGATAGACAACACTAGTGGACAACCATTAATTCAAGAAAAGAAAGACACACCAGACATGACCACATACTGATATAAGTAGGCAAAAAAATCAGCGACACTTATGCAAAAGCTGAAGTAGATAACCAAAGGGAAAAGACGTTGCAAGGAAAAAGTAGATTGCGGTACTAAAACTGTAAAAATTAGCAAGAACGAAATATTGAAATGACAATGTGGAAAGGAAAGACAACTACCCTAGACCCAAAAAAACATTACCTCAAAGCTGCCATGATTAAATCATCATACTCAAAGGACCAATGTAACCATGTAGCCAAATGATCAGTCTAACAAGAGAGATCAACAAAGTCAACCTTCCAAAGGGACCCACCATGAAATCTCATATGACCCAAAATTGCCTTGATGTACTTGTTGGTGAAGCCATCACTGAATGATGCCAGTAGACTGAAGGCTAGTTGGAACTTAGAACATGGTATTTCAACAGTAATAAGCATGAACGCATGAGAGTTGAAACTCTTAGCATCTACTTGTTGAAATACCTCCATCATTGTGAGCTCAACTGGGTCATGGTGAACTCTGATATCCAAACTCTAATCAATCTCAGGATCCTGAAGAACAACCTCGGGATGCAGAATAGTATGCAAAGTGTAAGGGACATCATCCTCTGGTTGAGCCAAAAGTGGCTCCTCCTGCTGTAATGGTATTGGATCAAGTTGTTCTTGAACCACTGTTGTGCAAGGCAAGGATGAAGCCTCTTCTAAGATGGGAACAGATGAAATCCCCTGTCGATTGATCTCTACTTGGTTAACCTGTGGTTCTTCCTCTTGAAACTTTTCATCCTCTTTAAGTTTGTCATCTTCACTAATGGGAGGAAACAATGAACACTCTTGAGTATTTAATTCTTCACCTTCATCTTCTTGGAATTCTGTATGTGACTGAAATGGTGCAGCCATTAGTTCCATATCATCTAAAATTGCACTATCACCCTCCTGTTCATCTCTAGGAACTTGACACGATGCAAGTTGTGGTTCATCTTCAATAACACAGACTTCTTGCACTTCTGTAACAACCAATGGTTGAAGATCATCAAGTGGAGTTACCTTCACTAGTTGGTCTGGGACATGGATCGGAGGGAGTTCACAAGTTGCAAGATGATTTCTTTCTAACTAGACAGTGGCAGCTTGCGCTTCCTCCAGACTTTGAGGTTCTTCATTCCTGAGAAAACCACGAAAAATACCATCAAATGCCTCAAGATAATACATTAAAGCAACAGTTTCATTACGCCTCACTCTATAAGGAATTCGATTGTAAAATTTGAAAAAATGAGCGTAAAATTGACAAACAATTTCACTTTCATGTTTTTTAATAATTGAAAAAATTGTGCATAAGAAGAAAATGTCATGTGTGTTTTCCCATCTTTTAGTGAATTTCTCCTGGAAGGAATCCCATCCATCAATGGAAGCATCCGGAAGGGACTTGTACCATATGCTTGTGCCTCCCACTCGAGGACCAACACAAACATCCTCATCACCACATCTTCAGGTTCCACATTAAAATCGCCCACCACTTGCAAAAATTTAGCCAAGTGATCCTCAACTAATTTTTCCAACCTCCCTGAAAACAAGGGTATGCATTTAAGCCATTTACGTGCAGGCAAGGCATGAGGATAATCTGGTTCTTGCAGCAACAGCATAGTGTCTCTCATTCTTCTCTCTCTTTCTCTAGTCTAGTGGCTCCTCTTTAGGAAAAGTAGTCATTGTACCGATTGTAGGCTTGTCAAGTGTGTTGCAATCAGCTCTCTTGTAAGCTTCATAAATAAAGAAGTGTGTGTTTGTCATTCAAACCTATTTTCTTCGCGGTATTATGGTAATTTTGTAATCTGATATGTCATTTTCTGAACTATTTATTATGATTAATTCCGATAGTTTTGAATAGCTTTCATCTTTTTTCCAGTCTATTATCACTATGCTAACTCTGCAAGTTCCCTCCAAGCGAATAAGATCAATTTTCTCACTATTTTGGACCGCTTTTACATGTTGTCCAAAACAAACAGCTCGCTGATTTTTAGTTTTGAACGCAGAAATCAGACCTTAGATCAGCCAGCAAGGCGCTTCATTGTGCCTAGGGACTCCCTCCAAAGGCTAGCAAGCACTAGCCCAAATGGAGAGGGGTTTGGTCAGTGACAATTGGGGCCCTACTCCTTAAATTAGCCAAGTTTTCATTGCTGTAATAACAAGTCATATCAGCTCAATTGGAGGGTGGAAATTTGTGCAAACACCTACCCAGAACAAAACAAAAAATTTGCAACAACAACTTCTTGTACTTGCAGCGACAAGTGAGTCTCACTAGATGACTCCCTCTCTTTTTTCAAAGCCTTAGCTCTAATTCCAAGCAATCCAACAGTAAACCCTAGTTGTTATCACTAAACAATTTTACATTGAAATTATGACAAAAAATTACAACAGAAGAAACATCAAGATCTGAGATAAATCATCCAAACACTTGAGACACAAAATTTTAGCTTCTGTAAATGTCAATTTCAGAAATTTTCCGAGGGAAAAACCAGCCCTCCCTACTGATACAAATTCACCAAAAACAGAGGACAACCTTGTCCTCTGAAAAACCAAAATCAGCAAACCAACCTCAGCAAAATTTCCCGGAAATATTCCTCTGACCACAAATCTGTTGCAGCCACCTATACGGCCTGTTGACGTCAATGTTACGGGCTGTTGTACCTGCCCAAAACACTCGCACATGTGCATTGTTCTGCCTCTCCACACATACGGACTGACACACGTGTGACTATACGGATTGTTCGTATAATTCTACTCACACGTGTGAGTTGTCTCCCTCACACGTGTGGCTCAACCCCTCCTCCTCCCTCACACATGTGTCCTCTCTTGGCTAGAAAATAAGCATTCATTGGCTGAAACAGAAATAGAAAATCCTCCAAGAAACCCTAGGCCAGATTTGTCATAATTGCAGAATTTCCCTTGCTGAAATTTCCAAGCTCCTAGCACAAGTGCACCCTCACTTATGCTAACTCCATAATGACACAATGAGATTTGTCACAATCTCTCCTCTCCTTATATAAGAGTCTTATGAGTGAGTTTAGCAACCCCTTCTAAACTCAACAATTAATTAGAATATTTTATTCCTCTTTGTGGGTGTGAAACCCCAACATAAGCCCACAAAGCTCATCAACTTGCCCATGAGGTGTTGAAATTTTGGTCGCTGCGGGAGGTATTAACCTCCATGTGTAACCTTAACAAGACTAGAATATTCCAGGAAGCAAGAGAAACCATAAAAGCCTTGGACATAACCCTAGAAGACAAGCCGGCTAAAGAGAATAATTAATATTGAGTTTCTAGCCTCCAGAAAGAGAAGTCGGCCTAGACAGCTAAGAAAGAGCAGTATAAATACAGGATGCCAAAGCACATTTGGACACACACAGCTCGCAACTACAAAAATTTAGTAAGTGCGCAAGTTTGGATTGTAGCTGCAGCTACTGCAACTTGTATTTTCGGTTTTAGGCTTGGACTTTCTCTTGGTTATGGTTTGGACTTTCTGCCTTGAGCACCAGCTCTAGAGAGAGGTACGCTATATTGATTGGCTATTGGTTCTAGGGTTTTCTTCCGGAATTATTCTCTGTCAAGGTTAAGGTGCTCGGGGGTGGCTTCGGCCTATGGTTGGGTGACAATATTGTTATATTGTCTATGGTGAAACAAGCACACTTACTTTTCTAACAGGTTATGGGCCCACACTATATTCGGACAGTCTAACCACTGGAAGATAGATTGGGAGGATTTGCTCAGTTACAGTTGCAGTTGCAGTCAAAGTTTTTGTTGCAGCAACAAAACCCTAACCCTCTTGTTGAAGCACCTTAAGTGAAGAGCTTGACCTAATTCATGGATAGACCAGTGCGCCCTAGCCTAGCGCACCTCTTGGTACTCTCAGCAAGCCAAGTCGTCAAGTTTGAGTTTTTGGTCAAATTCAAAGGTTGACCAAGTCAAAGTAGTCACGACTTACTCTATGAAGTCAGAAAACAAGTTAGAAGGGGCTTCGAACTTCAAAGCATGGAAGACAAGGATTTGTTGAAATATTGTAACTACGAAGAATATTCTAATTATAATTGAGTTATTTTTATATAGATCAAATCCCCTTTTGTGGATTGATCATGTCGGGCTTTGTATAAGGCCAAATCCCCTTTTGTGGATTGATCATGTCGGGCTTTGTATAAGGCCAAATCCCCTTTTGTGGATTGATCATGTCGAGCTTTGTATAAGACCAAATCTCCTTTTCTGGATTGGTCAAACCATAGTTATATGGTGTTGTTAGTAAAGTCGGCCACTAGGGCTAATTAAAGTGGTTTTAACCACTAGTTGAAGAAGTCGGCCCTGCTTGGTGAAGAAATATAACCCTAGCGCCTGTCAGCTAGTATAAATAAGAGAGGATGGCGCCTCATTCTATCACTCACTCAAGTCACTCATCTAGTGCGCAAGTTTGAAGGAAGTTGCAATTATCGGAAGAGAAAGAGAGAGAGGCACATTGCTCAGTGTTGGATATTCTTTAGTGTTTGGTTTATTATCTTGCCATTGTATTGGCAATCTATATTAAGGAAGTTTTTGTTGGGTTTTCTCCCCCATGAGGGTTTCCCAGGATAAATGTTGTGTACCTTATGATTGTGTTTCTTTCAGTGATCCTGCTTATGCTATTATTGTCTAGTAAATTGAAAAGAACTTAATAGCAGCTCTAAAATTAACATGGTTTCAGAGCTTGACTTAATAGACCACCTTTCACTGGGTAACCAAAAACAAAAATTAGGGATTTTTATTGGAAGAGAATTTCAGCCTAAAAACCATCTAGGGAAGTGTGCCCTAGCCTAGCAAACTCATCGACACCTTGAGCGCCCTTTTCAATGGCCAGAGCCTTTGGAAAGTCAAGCCCTAGTATTGGCTGGTACTAAAAAACTAGAAAAACCAGGAAACCAAAACCAGTACCAGAAGTACCAATCCAGAAATGGCGCAGGTCAAGTTTCACGGGGTAAAACTTGAAATTTCTTAAAACAAACAACTCTAGCCTACTCGCCTCAGCCCAGTGCATCTAGTCCCTGGATCAGAATTCCAAAATTTAAAAGTTGAAAATTAGGGTTTCCTCATAAAACCCTAAGTTGATGTTGCAGCTACAGTACCAATTGCAGTGAAAGTTTATGTGAAGTGTTGGGATTGTTGTGTTATTGTCCTAATGCACCTTACCCTAGCAAGATACTGTCAGAGGTATGTACTGACATGTGTTTAAAATGAAGCCACCTTGACATGAAGTTGAACTCGTTTGAAGTATGACTCAGCTTTCCATATTAAGACTTCGTATTCAACACCAAGTATATCTAGTAAGTCCTTGTAGACTGAGAAGAAATCAAGATTCAGAGTAAGCCTAATCTCAGAAAAGATCAGATGAAGAGACATCTTCCAGGACTGGGACACAGATGCCATAAGAAGACTAGACCGTAGCTTCAGAGACTTCTAGGAGATATGAAATCTCCTGGGAAGATTCCCTTGTTTCAGTGATAGAGAAGGAAGCCAGTCAAAAAGACTGGGATATGGATTTTTTCGTGAGACTAGAAGGGAAGTCAGTGTTGACTTCGAAGATTGATCTAACAGATCAAGCATGTTGCAGATGTACAAAGACTGAATTGTGTCCAGAGGACTCTCCCAACAAGAGGGAGAAGACTATAATGAGACACTTACTCCAGTAATTGAAGAAATAGTTCCAGTATTCATGAAGACAACTAGAACAACCATGATTCATATACAGTATGAGATGCAGGGGGAGCAATCCCCATATTTAAAATTGAGTGGCAGTTGGTGCAGTATATTAGTCGAGCGATGGAAACATGACTACAATAGCAAATAGAGTTGCCTCCATGAAAGGACAAGTGCTATCTTCAGTATCAGTTATTGAGCCACTCTCAGTTTAAGATGAAGTTGTTGTCGTGATGAAGTAGAGGAGTTATGCTCAGATTTCAGCAGTCAAAGTGAGAATGGAGCAGCCATTCTCAGCTTCAGAGCAGTTGCAAGTGCAGAATCCCAGTTCCAGAGGAAGAGTTGCAGAGAGAGTAGAGGACATACTCTCAGATAGTGAGACAGATAGTGCTTTGCAAAAATCACATAGAGCTAGCACATGATTGTGCATACTAAGTTGAAGCTGAGCAAGTGTACTAGGTTGGTACAATGAGATGTGAAAATTTGGTATAAAGTTGAAGATAGAAAACTCATGTCTACAGATTGAAGAAAGCTTTGTACAGATTGAAGCAAGCTCCCAGAGCTTGATATGGCAGAATTGATAGTCTCCTAACGAGCTTGGGCTTTACCAAGAGTAAAGTTGATTCTAACCTTTACTTCACGGTTATGAATGATGAGCCAATTATATTGTTGTTGTATCTGGATGATTTATTCTTGACGGCAAAAGAAAAGCTCATCACGGATTGTAAGAAGAAGCTCACTACAGAATTTGAGATGAAAGACCTAGGCTTGATGCATTATTTCTTAGGTCTTGAAGTTTGGCAGAGCCCAGAGAAGATCTTCCTTAACCAAGGGAAGTATGCAGTTGAAATACAAAAAAGATTTGACATTTTAGAATGTAAATACATGAACACACCCATGGAAACAAAGTTGAAGCTCCTGGTTGATACTTCGTCAAAATTGATTGATGCTACTCTGTACAGACAGATTATTGGTTCGTTGATATATCTAACAAATACCAGGCCAGATATATGTTTTGTTGTGAACACTTTGAGTCAATACCTGGTAGAGCCCAGACGTGTTCACCTTGTTGCTGCAAAACATGTGATGAGATACCTTAAGGGTACGTTGGACTTTGGTCTCAGTTATACTGGAGATCATAACTTCAGATTGTTTGGTTATACAGATTCAGATTGGGTTGAAAGTGTTTCTTATAGAAAGAGCACTTCAGGATGTTGTTTCAATCTGGGGTCAGCCATGACTTCATGACAGAGAAGGAAGAAATCTAGTATTGCTCTCAACACAGCAGAAGCGGAATACATTGTTGCATGTTCCGCCAATTGTGAAGCCATATGGCTTCGGAAGTTGTTGACAGGTCTATCTGATGTGGAGATGGAAGCAACCGTGATTCTATGTGATAACTAGAGTTGCATAAAAATGACGGAGAACCCTATGTGCCATGATAAGTCGAAGCACATAGATCCGGTATCACTACATTCATGATATGATGCAGAGAGGAGTTGTAGAGCTCCAATATGTTGGCACAGATGAGTAGGTTACAGATGCGTGGACCAAGCCTCTGTCTCGTGTAAAGTTTAAATACTTTCGAGACAAGCTTGGTATAGTCTGAAAGGACCTCCCTCGAAAGGGGGAGTGATGTTGATGATACTATGGTATCCTGACCAACAACAGGTAGCTCAGTTAGGATTTTATATCCTAGGGGATTGATCATTCCTGGACACATCCTGAAGGTCTGGTAAGGACGGTCTGTCAGAGTACCTGTGCATGTATATGCCAACTGTGGTCAGTAGTGGTAGCTCTGTTAGGATTTTTATAATCCTAGGGAATCTTATGATTCCTGGGAAGATCCCAAAGGTCTGGTAAGGACGGTCTGTCAGAGTACCACGTGGTAGCTCCGTTAGGATTTTATATCCTAGGGAATCTTTTGATTCCTGGGAAGATCACTAGGGACTGTCAGAGTACCACAAAATGTTGTTGTTACACCTGCCTCATTTGGTTGCCCTATGATGATGATGATGATGTTGCTCCAGCCTCATGCTGTGATAATGTTGTTGCTCCAGCCTCGTGTTGTGATGATGTTGTTGCTCCAGCCTCATGCTGTGATGATGTTATCTCAACCTCGTGTTGATGATGTTGGTATCTCAGCCTCGTGATGATGATGTTGATGATGTTGTTGTACCAACCTCGTGCTATTGATGTTGGAGTACCACCCTTGTGTTGGTGATGTTGTTATTCCAACTTTATGCTGAAGATGATGATGATGATACTTCAGCTTCATGTTGAAGATGATGATGATGCTACTTCAGCTTCATGTTGAAGATGATGATGATGCTACTTCAGCTTCATGTTGAAGATGATGATGATGATGATACTACTTCAGCTTCATGTTGAAGATGATGATGCTACTTCAACTTCATGTTGAAGATGATGATGATGACGCTACTTCAGCTTCATGCTGAAGATGATGATGATGTTGCTACTTCAGCTTCATGCTGAAGATATTAATGATGATGTTATTTGATGGCAAACCCCCCTTCTCTCCTCGAGGCTGCACGACCTCCCAGTCTAGGATCTTTAAATCACTGAGTCGAATCGACTCTTCGGGCTCCTCCTTGAACCCCAAATGACTTTACACAGGCCCCTTTTCTCCTAGGCACAGGTCCTGTGAAACCCATGGGCTCCTGTTAAGCCCCTGCTCCCTATTTGGGAATTTGAATAACAACATGCGCTAGCTCTTTGGTCTTGGCCCTTTTTCCCATGCGACCTGGGGATATGACCCGGGGCTTAATTTCCTCAGCGCTTCGTAACTTCGGGCTTCAGGAGTTTTGCAAGCTCCACACGCTGCGACCACTTCCTCCAGAATCACAATCCACCGAAACCACGGAACAAGATCCACAGTCCTCGTTCCTCTCTGAGATCGACGACTCAGTTTCCTTCGTCAGAATTCGGGCTTCAGCTGAATCCGCGTGCACACTCCACAAATCCTCCAGAGTGGCAGAGTGAACCTCTGTTCTCCGTGCATCCCCTCGCAGATCAACGGTTTATGCTTCTTCCTCAGATCAACGGCCCTCAACTATTTCGGGCTCCGGCGCTTCGGGAAATTCTGAAACACTTCTCCACAAGACCTCCAGATTGCTAAGTCTCCGGACTAGCAGATCTTCTGCCAAGTGTCCTCCACGGACGACCCTGATGACCTCGCGACTTCAGGGTTTGCGAGTCCTTGCACCTCCACTCTCCAATTCTTCTGAAGTGCTTATGCTCCGGAGTGCAGGATCTAGTGACACCTGTCCTTACCAACGAACAACCCAGATCTGCTTCAACTCTCGGCTCTTCGGGAGTTCTCCCAACTCTGCTCTCTGCTTTCTCCGAAGTGTTATGCCTCCGGACCTCCTAATCTACTGCAACGTGCCTTCCTACGCCAACGACTAGGATCAACTCCGCTCTTCGGGAGTTTAGCGATTTCACACTTTGCTTGTCCAGGAACTCCTAGAGTACCTCCGCTCCAGAATCTCAAATCTTCCGCCACCTGTCCCTCTGGACGATGGACGGTTCTAATTTAGTTCGGGCCTCGGGACTTCGGGAGTCCCTACTCCTTTGCGCTTCAAAATTCTCGAATGTGTGAAGTGCGAAGGACTTCCGCTGTTATCCCTCGTGCAACTTCTTTTAGATCTGACGGTTGTTAGACTTCGCACTCAGATCCGATGGCTGAGATCTATCTTTCTCCCCTGTGCGCTCCCTTCTTGCCTGCACTTAGATCTGACGATCCAGATTTGTCTCTGTAACCAATCCAACGGTTACTGTAGCTTCCTCCTCTGATGCTACTACGCCTTCCCTTCAACGAAGGATTCTTCAATAAAATTCAAAGGCTATGCCCTTGATCTCCTCGAGCAGGACTGTGTGTTTGGCCTTTGCTTACGCTCCTCCTCTTGAGCTTGAAATGATTAAAGTTCAAAGGGTCTAGACCCTTTGTTTCTCCAGATGGTTTCTCGTACCCTCTTGGCGCCCACGCTCTTCTTCCTGAGCTTGAACTTGAAAATGAGTTCTCTTGCGCATGCTTTGCACTTTTCTGCACACTTAGTACTTCTTCCACAGTCCGAGACTTGGACTGTTCTCAGCCTTCTGCACTCTTTGCAGAGACTTTGTGCACAATGGCACTGTTCCTCCTAAGCTTTTGCTTGCTCGAATCTATAAGGGACTCAGCCCTTTTGCACCCTTCAAAGGGATATCTATGCCCTCTTGGAAACTTCTGCTCAAGCACTCCTTGCTGAGCTTTCCAGAGTATTCAGTAACTCTGTGACTATCTTCTCCTCCGACACTTCTCTTCTCAGAACTCGAAATAGAGTTCACATGTGCACACTTGCACCTTCTCAATGCCCTCTTAGAAGAGCTCTACAGAATCTGCAGCAATTATGTCTCTCTGTGCCTCCTCTACATAGTATCTCCTCCAAGGTGTTCAGTAACCTTGAGGCTCCTCTTGAGATTGTGAATGTTCTGGTGTGCCCTCCTGGGACGTTCTTCTCTAACTTGAAAGAGTTTAGATGCACACTCCTTGCGCTGGCTACAGAGTTTCCATACCCTGTTGTGCACTCCTTGCAAATCCTAAAGAACCCAAAACAACTCAACAACTCTCAAACAGATAATGGAATCTATCTTCACCCTGTAGATGGAAACTATTCATACACATCTACAGCATACATTCATATAAACACGAATGACATTCATAAACAAACATTCACCACACAAAAATTGATAAACAGAGAAATTTGTTCTGTTGTATTAACCTATGTTACCAACATCACGATAATATCGCGCTATTTACGATATTATCGGCAAAATCAACTTCGACGAAAATAGCACGCTATTTTGGAGATTTTGAAAATAGCGCGATATTATCGTAGATGGCGCGATAATATCACGCTACGATCGAAAATATCTTTTGGGCGCGGACAGGCCGGAAATAAAGCTCGATTTTCACCTTTTTTTTGTCATTTTGCAAGTGAAGTGTGGGGTTTGGAGAGCAAAGGAGAAAAGGGTGAGTTTGCCATCAGCCAAAGACAAGGAGGAGCGAGATTTTGAGCACTGTAACCGGTTTATTGTGAAGTTGGGATTGATTTCTCTCAAGCAAGGGCACATTTGCAGGTATGGGCAACAGTTTTTACCATTTATTTTGTTTTGTTTTTTAATATTTGCTATGTATCCTTCATCTTGGTAGTTAGGGACTGTTGTTTTTAGCTGCCATAAAATTGTTTTGGAGTGTGGATTGATTTCCAACTGTTTTTTTAATTTTCTTGCAAATTTATGATAGGTTTTTATTAATTTTTTTAATTTATCAGTTTTCAACTTTTCCCCCCATTTTGAACATTTGTATTTAGTAAGTTACTATTGCAGTTTATAGTTAAATGGTGATTTTAATTTTTTTCCACTATTTTTGTGCCTTAGGTTTGATCACTTGAAGATTGAAAATGCCGAGAAAATTGGATCCTATGTGGGAATATGGTGATCCCGAGGGGGGTTTTAAT
>ML839223.1:103088-117290 GCA_009831015.1 Picea engelmannii | reverse complement strand
ATTAAACGTGTAGTAATGAGAAAGGACGTTATGTACCTTGGAATGATCAAGTGGAATGATAGTATAAGTCAAAATGCAGGTGATGAAGGGTAAAATAATAGCAAAAAGTGTGGGCAAAAAGGGTACAATATGTGGTCCTAACACCTAGTTTTTGATAATCACGAGGGTCAGTACAGTCTTTGAGTTGTTCAATTTTCTCCTTCAAACGCTCTGGAACTCTCTTATGTGAATAATGAATTCGTTCACAACGGTTCAAGGGATTTAAACAGGGAATATCTTATCATGTCACATCAGCCATTCAATTCGGGTTATGAGTGAAATTTCAATAAATATGTCGCCGAATATTTAGAGGAGTTAGAACTTAAATTCATCGTGGGTTGACGGCGGAGGCACGAGTCATGATGTGGTCTATCAACGATTTCAAAAATGTTGTTTGAATTGGCGCATGAGGTAGCAACTAATGTGGGATAGGGTATTAATTAGCTCCTTAAATGTCCAAAATTTGATCATATCTATCGCTGAAAACGTCCCATCATGCCACTCTTTCAGTGGGTGGATCGGGGGTCGGGATTGTGTTATGAACATTTTTGTTGATATCCTCCTGCAAAATCTCTGACACAAATCGATTTTACCGTACAATGTTGACGTGGAAACACTGACTCGGAGGTGTGACTAGGCCCTAGGGAACCAAGAATAACTTAGGATAGAACTAGACTGTACGACCCTCTTACCTGGTAAAGACACGTGGCGCTCGAGACAGTGACTTAATTTTCTCGTATTAATAGGAGTTGGGACTTTCCTTAAGCTATTCGTTCTAAAACCAAATCCTAGCTTATCGATGATGAAAAGTGTCAAGGATCAACGATCGACAATAAACCTACCCAAGTGCTCTCGGATCAACTCCCTCAAAGAGTCCCGTTGCCGCAAACAGATCGACGATCGACGATTGGGGATGAATTTATCACGGTCAAAATGTCTATTGTGATCGTTATGGATTTTCCCTGATCCCAATAAAGTGCGTCGGGCATAGGCTATCGACGATTTATTTTCGTCTTTTGTTAACGTCTATCCTCCTCGTATTTTACCGATACCGAAGGGGATTAGCTATCTCTTGAACTTTTATGTGAATAACCTATGTAAAATGAAACCTCCTTCTACTGCTGCCGTTGAGGATCGACGATCACCAACTATTGTTTTCATGTGATTCCTTTACTTTCTTGAATTATTTCCGACGCCGAACCTCAGGGCGTTATGTGTAGTGTTTGGATGCCGATTCTTAATTTAGGTGTTAAGGTATTTTAGTCATGGGGTTTCATAAGTTCAAACAAACCTGAATAGGTGATGAGATTCATGAAAATAAACAAATACAAAATATTTCCCAAAATGAAATCGAGTTAGATAGTGCAGAAAACAAGTGGTACCCAAAAAGTGACAAAAATTTGATAAGGATTTTTAGGGTGTGTTGAATGATCAAAAAATGAAAAATTACTGGGTGAAAGAAGAATCTCTGTTCCTACCTCAAGCTCAGTTGATGCAAAATATGGTTAAGAAATTAACTGGTTTTTATCAAAGCTTCTTCTATCCTTGCATTTGAAATTCTCTAGTTGGTGAAATCCGAGCTTGCCTGTGGGGTTTTGACCTTTATTCCACCTTCGTTTCCTGTAACCATGACCCATGCCCTCTTTTGAAAAGAGTTGAGTAAAGAATTAACTGGCACCAATCCTTTTAGTTATCATCATTCACTTGCTACGGTGTTGCTCCACTGCCAACGAGCATCGATAGCCCCGACAGATTCACCCCGACACCACAGACCTTGTTCCGCTACCAGCGAGTATCTATATCCCCTAAGGAGTTATCATCATACCCTCTCCTACTTTGCACTCATTCAATATAATTGATTTTATTTCAGTAGAATGTCCTAAGAGAGTGGGAGAGGAGGATGTTTGTTATTTTCAAAATGAGATGGTTAAGGTGATTTTTTTGCTAGCTCTGTCTTGAGGTACATGTATTCCCTCCCAAATAACCATATTTCCCTTTAGGTTTTATCAGACCACCAGGCAAACACTTCATCACTTTTCCAAGGTTTTTTATTTGCACAGGTTAGATACATAACTCCGCAATCAACCTACCTAAAAAAAATTTCAATTCTTCCAACGCTTTTTGTGTTGCATGTAAGCATGAGTTAGGAATAGAGTTCGTCATCTTGCATGAAATAAGGTCAACAAATGATTTGAAAAATACAAACTTCAAAAGCAGAGAAATTACTATAACAAGAAAAACAAAAAATGAAGAACTCCACAATCAACCTACCTAAAATAAAGTATCACGAAAACACACTCATTTTTTTTTAACAGAAATATTGTTTTAGGGTTTGGCCATTCAATGGGAGGGCGTCAGGTTCCCCCCTTAGATTTTTCAAACGATACGCGCCTACCCCAATTTTATCAGCTACCTGAAAAGGTCTGAGCCATAGATTCTGAAACTTCAAATGTTTTCCCTTCGACTCATTCGCTCTGTCCCATTTTAGGACTAAGTCTCCTACTTCAAAATTCTTCTCTTTGGCCTTATGCTTATCAAACCATCTTTTAAATATCTGTTGATGAGCAATGGAATTTGATTTTTCTTTCTCCCTTTCCTCTTCCATCATGAGGAGGGTATCAATTCTCTATTGAATGACCGATGAGGGTTCTCCTCTAGAATCCTGAGCAAGATGAAGAGATGGAAGATATAGCCCGTTCGAGAGAATGGATTCCATTCTGTATACCATAAAGTATGGGGAATTCCCTATAACTTCCTTGGGTGTTACTCTATCAGCCCATAAGGCATTATGAAGTGAACTATGCCAATTCCTTTGGTTTTCTACAACTATTTTCTTTAATATCCTCACTAGGTTCTTATTGGTTGATTTTGCCACTCCGTTCCCCTGTGGATAGTAGTTTGTAGAGTATCTGATTATAATTCCTTTGTATAAAGAAAAATCTGTTAATAGGGTGGAAGAAAATTAAGCAACATTATCAAAAAAAAGGACGGAAGGCATACCAAACCTTGTGATAAGCTATTGTTCTATGAATTGGATCACCACCTTTTCGTTTACATGAGTCAGAGGGATGGCTTCTGCCCATTTCATGAAATAGTCTGTGGCAGTCAGTACGTATCTATGATGTTTTTAAGAACTCAATGTAATTTATCCTATGATATACTAACCCCCATTACTCGAATGGCCTAGAGACGACCACAGGTTGGATTGGGACAACTTCTCTACCCATGCTCATTTGGAAATTTTTACAGTTCCTAGAGTATGTGTGAGCATCCCTAAACAAATTAGGCCAATAATAGACAACTCTCAATGTTTTGTGGGTGGTGGTATTCCCTGCGAAGTGTCCACCTACATGACCATCATGGAGTTCCTTCAAAACCTTGTTTGCATATTCACGTTCGAGACATTTTAAAAGTACCCCATTATAATTAATGCGAAAGAGCACCGAATTTATGAGGCAATATGGTGCCGATTTTAGTCTGAGAAGTCTCCTTTCCTTAGGGTTTACATTTTCTGGGCAAGTCCCGTGGTCAAGGAGATAAGATAATTTACCATACCAAGATTCCTTCCCTAGAAAGACGTATGAAGCTTCACCACACCATAATTCCAATTCATTCTCCCATCCAAGATCTTCATTTACTTGGTCATGGGCTTCAACTACCAATTTACATAATCCTTGCCCCTTAACCAATTTAGGAGGTTTTATATCAAGATCAAATTCTTGGACCACTTCCATCCAGTTCCCTCTTCTTTCCCCCATCTCCTGCTGAGTGAATAGGGATTAGACGACATGATGAGGCACAATGAATTTGGTATGGTTCTTTAGGATGTAATATTACCCTACTAATATCCAAGGGGCTGAACTAAATTACCCTACTAAATTAGTGCTCATAAATGAGATTGGGGTTTAATTGTTGTCATCATCCTTCTGAGTCAATACTGCAGCTAACGATTGGTTGGATGAAAAAGTATAGAGGAAGAAATATTTGCTAAAGTCGAGACTTTGCAATACTGGGGATTGAGATATTGCAATCTTAATGCTGCTGAAAGAAATTTTTCGTTCATCATCCCACTTAAATTCAACATCTTTGTAGATCATCTTTTGTAAGGGCTTGATAGTTTCAACAAAACCAGGGGTGAAATTTCTCACAAAATTGATTTTCCCAAAGAAGGATTGCATATCCTTTTTTTTATGGGGTAATGGAAGCTGAGCTATATCCCTAATTCATTATGGGTCTATGTGAATTCTTGCTTGAGATATAATATGACCTAGTAATTTCCCTTCCTCGACACCAAAGATAGTTTTCTTAGGGTTTAAGGATATACCATATTTCCTACACCTCTGGGTTAAGTGTTGGATGTGATCTTCTCTGTTCTTTGAATACACATTCATGTCGTCCAAATAAACTACTACACATTTGTTGATTAGTCCCCGAAATGCTACATCCATGGCCCTTTGGAAGGTTTCTCCTGCATTGATTAACCCAAAGGGCATGTGTTTATACGTGAATGTTCCCCACTTGGTTCGGAAGGTAGTTTTCAAACGACCTTCCTATGAAACTAGAACTTGGTTATAACATGAAAAACCATCCAACGGGGAGAAAATCTCAAAAATAGACACGGTCTGCAAGAGTTGCTCCATTAGTAGGACTGGGTAGTTTTCCTTTTTTGATGCTCTATTGAGGTTTCTAAAATCCACACATAGACGGATTTCCCCAGACTTTTTCCTGGCAGGAAACAAATTTTCTACCCAAGCAGAGTGTCTAACCTGAAAGATGATTTTAGCATATAGTAATTTTTTTAACTCCTAACACATGAGAGGTTCCAGACATGGGGGGTACTTCCAGAGATTTTGTTGGAAGGGTTTTACTCTGGGTTTTAATAGGATTGTGTGTTGAATGATATGAGTATTATAAGTTTTTAGATCTCGGTAGGACCATGCAAAAACATATTGATATTCTCTGAAAAGTTTGAGATAGGCCTTCGTTTCTTCTTTAGATATTGTCTTGAAAAGATTAATATTCTTAGGGTTCTCTAGGGTTCCTAGATTAATGGTTCCATGCATGGGACAAGAACTCCCTATCTTTGTGTTCGTTGACCCTTTAAATATTTCCCTTAAGTCAAAAAGGTTTTCTAAATTGGCTACCCCTTTCGGTATCGCGTGAGACCTCAGTTTGTTAGTCGATTGATCTGTTTCAGGTTTTTGTACATGGGGGTCGAGTTCTACTAATTTCTCCTGAAATACTTCATCGTCGATAGCCAGATCTTTAAAATTATCCTGATTGGTTAAAAAGTTTATGATCTGTTCATCTCCTTCAAAGACCTTCCAATTAGAGTTATTTTTGGGTACCAACGATTTTTAGAGAAGCTCTACAGTGAACTGGGAGGATTCATAGTCTTCCAAAGGGGATGACCTTGAGGCAGCAGTGTCCAGACAATTATCAAGAGTGTTCTTTGTTCTGGGGATCACTATAATGTTGAAGGCTTCAAAGTGTTCTATTAGTCTGTGCACTTCCTGTTGATAATTCCTTAAGTGGGAAGAGTTGCAATGTATAATGTTCCTTACTTGCCTAA
Organism: Picea engelmannii; assembly: GCA_009831015.1. Taxonomy (NCBI): domain Eukaryota; kingdom Viridiplantae; phylum Streptophyta; class Pinopsida; order Pinales; family Pinaceae; genus Picea; species Picea engelmannii. The sequence continues at coordinate 111,679 of ML839223.1, read as the reverse complement.
CAATGATTTCATAGTCTCCGAAAACCTTTAGTTATTTAACATTTAAGTCAATGGATTTCTTTAGTCCTTGTATTAGAGCTTCATACTCGATAATGTTTTTTGTGCATTCAAATTCTAGTTTGTAGGACATGAAATTTTATTTACCTCTCAGATCAATGAGGATACACCCTGACCCTAACCCTTCTTGCGATTTAGGTCCATCAAAGTATAAGTTCCAAACTTGTGAGAGAAAACAATCATTTTCCTTTTTCCTACTACTTTCCTCCTTTTCTCCTATCTATTCCACATTTTTCAATACAGGTTCTCAATAGAAGAGGGTTTCCTCCATTGTCGTCGACAAATTTTCTTGAAAAGTCATTTCAGAGTTTTGAGTAAGAGGGACATTATATGAGAGGGGGGAGAAATTCCTAAAATTGGAGTTGCAGGAATAATTGCCCAGCACGAGGAAATCTGTTGAAGAGGGTTCGTTGAGGGTTTCTAGGTCGGTGACAATATGTCTTAGATATCTTTCCCTATCGATCCTGGTCATATTCATGTGTCCTTTTAATGGAAACCAAAGGTGATCCTAGTCTATACTAAAGTATCCATTTAACTTCTTGGACCAATCTCGACTAAGTAGCAATCCATAGGCTTCTGGTATATCTACTACAATGATGTCAATTACTTGAACAAATTTCGGGTGTGTTGCCATCATGATCATGGCATCCTTGAGTTCTCCCATAACTTTCACCTGGGTTCTATCTAGTTGTATCACATGTTTATCACTTTTGCGAGGGATTGCATTTAATTTATTACATATAGAAAATGGAATAATGTTAGAGGATGCCCTTGATTCAACCAAACAATTGTGGAGGTTTTTGTTGAAGACTTCAAATGTCAAGAGGAACAATGGGACAAAAGGATTTCCCTTCTTATCTTCAGAGCAAGTTTTCACAGTTGGTTTATTTATTATATCTGAGAGGGCTATATTTTATCCTTGGTTAGTGATTTTTGTAGGATTTTCTATTGACTTCAATGCTTGTAACATAAATTCCATTTGCTGAGGGATTCTACACATGTCCATGACCTATATATTTGCCTTAAATTTTTTCAAATATTCTAATATGTTGTAGTCTAACTTGGGCGATTCTCGGGTATGGATGTTTATAGGATTTCCTTGGGATACAAATATTATTTCAAGTGATCGGACATTTGTTTTCCACTTGAAGTGTGGGCCATAGTAAGGTTATTTGAGAGCGGGTGACCCCTACTCTGTGTTTGTACAACCAAGACCTCTGCGGGTGGTTCTTGAACCTCAAATAGATCATCAGAAGGCATTGGTAGGTCAAGGTCCCATATCAGCATGGTTTTTTCTTCTGGTGGATCAACTTCTTCCTTATCAATAATATTAATGGCTGAGCCACTTGATTGTTCAGTAAGGGAAAGCTCATCTAGACATTGACTGACCATCAAATTCATGGCATGCATCCATTGTGGGAGGTCTCTTTTAGAATGTTTCTCTTAGTGATAGGTACATGTTGGCCCTTGACCAAGTTTTGGGAGATTCTTGGTTAGGTTGACCTATTTTGGGACTTCGACAGCTTGTTGAAGGAGGAGCACAAGACGAAGCAGAGATCACGAGATCTCGGCTCCTTTTTGGGTTTTTGGGAATATGTAATGGGAATGGGATGTCGACCCATGGGTTTACCATGTTTAGGCCTATTTTGTAATATATAAATAGATGCTTATTCTAGATAGAAGTGGTATTGCATCTATGTGGTGTATGCAATATAGCTAAGTGCTACGTGCAAATGTGGTGTGTATATTCCCTGTGCATACTGTGAGAGACTTGCAGAGCTAGGTGCAAGGTATTGTAACAGGCTGTGAGTGCTTTGTGTTGTAACACAAGGAAGGAGGATCTAGCAAGGTGCACAGATCTCCTATCCTAGGAGAAGTAGGGTTTTGAGGCTCTGTGCTTGTAACCAATTGACTGAAGACAATAAAGAAGAAGAGTTGGTGGACGTAGCCCCAGGGTGGGGGTGAACCACGTAAACCCTGTGTTGTTCCACTTTGTGCTTTTCTTGATGTGTTTATAACTCCTCTTTCTAAGTGTTTTGATATAGATAGATAGATCTTCTTATTCTTTGTGCTATGAATGTTAGATCTGACTTCTATGAATGTGCTTAGTGATTTCTTCTGCTAGATCTGATCCATGTATTTGTGCTAAGTACTTAAATACATTAGATCAGTGTGAATGCTGTGAAGCTCTGTTTCATCAACAAAGTAGATATTTATTGCATACTGAGGAACTGATAGTGCTAAGTGCTCTATAAAGTATCATAATCACATATCTGTGTCCCAGCTAAGGTTGCAGACATTTGAGTCTTGCAACCACCCCTGCTTCTACCTTGGGTGAGACTTCATCTGCTTCGCAGGTGTTGCTGAAAGGGCCGGTAGTTAGGGTTTTGTTGGTGCATTGTTGTAGCGTTGAAACCTGAGTCTGTCCTTGTGCCAATAAATGGTTCCATTGCTGGGAATGAAACTGTGATTGCTGGGAACTGAGAAAGAAGAAGCTTTGTGAAAAGATTCATCCTGAAGTTGTGAAATCTATGTGCATAGATCTGTCACTCTAGTGCGCAGTATTCTACTTGATTTATAAAACTCTGCGCTAAAAGAAAGAAGCATGATCTGAAGAAAAGAGGTCGGATTTGAAGGAAAGAAGCAAGATTTGAAATCTCTGTGCTATAAGAAAGGTAAAAGTGAGAATTTCTGATTAAAAGAGGTAAGATCTGCAAGCTCTATGCTTTGATAAAGGTAAGAATAGTGAAAAGTTTTATATCTGAAAGCTTTGTGCTCTATAAAAGTAAGATAAGTGGAATTGTTTTTTGCTTCTAAAGTATGGATCTAGGTATGTTTGATAGGTTCTGTCTTAGATTTAGAACTAGGGTACTAATAGATGAAAGAGGGCTTGATATGAGTAGATCTGATACGAATAGTGAAAGATATGTTATACCTATGCATATAAAGAATGTTTGGACTAACAAATGGATGCAGGATCCTAGAAAGAATTTGTTGTAGGTTAGCTCCTATGATCCTAGCACGCAGTACAGGAGAAGCTGGGGATCATTTAAAAGAAAGAGAGGATTAACCCTCTATTACAACTACAAAAGACCAGGTCGTCTTGCTAAGGAATGCCCTTGAAAAGGACCTATCTATCTTTGTTGCAAAGCTATGGACCATGAAGTGTTGGATTTCCCTAGAATGATTGCTAAGATTGAAAGAATGAATCTGAACCAAGAAAACCCTGAGGCATATCCAGAAATAATAGAATCCCAAAAAGAATTAGAGAAAGAATTGTTATAGATGAAAGAAACCTTGAATGATCACCAACATATCATCTTATCATAGATCTTCAAAGAAAAATAATGCATTGAAGCAAGAATAGGAGACTTCGACATTGATTGTGTTCTAGATGAAGAGAAACAAGTGAATATCATGACAAAGAGAACTTGGGAAGCTATAGGGAGGCCTGCTATGATTCCTTCATTAGGAGGAATAGTGTTATTCAAAAGAAATTTGATAAACCTATGTGGAAGGCTCGCTCAGATACATGTGAGTGAAAATGGAACTTCGACAGAAGAAGATTTTGAGATTATTAAATTTATTGAGGACACCGCCCCATTTACCATGTTAATAGGAAAACCTTTCATTGAAAAAGATCGAGTCAAACGAAAGGAAGAAGAAGAAGTCTTAGAGAAGAAGAAGAAAGAGTTAAAAGATTTTATGACCAGAAGGATCACACACTTGATTGAAGAATAGGAGAACAAATCGAAGCTATTTAACACTAGAGACCCAGATGTCGAAGCTGCAAGAACATTAGAAGACCCACAGGAGACTGAAGTACCTATCCCAGATAAAGATGAGGTATTACCCCTAAGTCCTAGGAAAGAATCTCAACAACGCACAGTGACTATGTCAAATGAAGATAAGAATCTGAATGGAAAAAGACATACCGAGACAAATCTCACTGGAAAGAAGGCTAGAAAGATAAGTAAGAAAAGGGATAAGATTGAAAAGTTACAGAAAGTTCTAGAGGGAACTTCACAGGAGGGACATTTGTAAAATTGGAGCTTCGTCGGGATATCAGAATAGCGACACATGGCACTTCACCATGGCAAAGAAATATAGCCAATAGGGACATTATAACCATTTGACTTCCACCCCGAATGGGTGGAAAGGCATTTAAGGCTCGACACCAGACCGTTGGACCGCACCATAACGGATTGAACAAAGTTAATGAAGGCTTCATACCCATTGCAAGAGACCCGTTGTCGAGTTACCTATTTATCCCATCGCGCCACGCACCGAGAACACTTTTTATAACCAAGAGTTTGAGCCTGCAGACTAAGTGAATTGTATACAGTGATCATTGTGCTCTTTCTATTTATTCTAGTGCAGTGTCTAAGTTAATTTGAACCCGATATAATTAATCCCGAGCATGTATGTCCGAGGAACTCAACGCAGTTGAAGAATCAGTGACATAAGTACTCCTTGACCTGATGACTAAAAGAGTCATGTCAGAGAGAGGATTATCCACAGGTGTACAAGCATCATCCATGAGAGGGATGCCAACCTCTCCATCAACTGCTCGAGCCGGACCATCTCGACCATCAGATGAGAAGTGAACTAAGCACATGGATGATATCGCAAATGATAAGTTGATTTTGAGAATATTACCCACCTATCTACCACCTCTGAGTGGCACAATAAATTGAGACAGTGTGCCCAGAGACTTTGAGTATGCCTTGATCACTACATACCTCCTGAAGGGGATACGCACAGTTTGCGTAGACCAAGATAAGATTGCAGCGTTGAATTTTAGAAACTTCAACCTCGGTGACCAAAAAGTTTACAACATGCTCGCCCCGCATAAGTACTTGACTAGAACAAAGGGAAAGAATTCGAAGATCATCTCTCAGTCATGGACTATGAACCTTGCGTAGTCCACCCTACTTAACATTATGAAGATTTCGCACTTCGGATGAAACCAGGAGTTGAATGCATGTGTCAAGATGTTGCTGTCCTATTACCATGGTAGATAATTGTGGTTAAACAACCATATCGTAGTGGATCTGACGTTGATCAATCGGATCACCAGGCTTAGTATGCAAGGCTCTGACCCACATGATTTCTATCCTATAAAAACCATGGATCACGCTCTAGCTCAAAGGATCAAGGACACCTACGGTGATGTCGAGAAGGGAACATGAGGCTACAAGGTAGATTCTATATAGAGTGACACAATGTGCCTTTCCTATCAATTGATCACAAGAAAGCTAGTATGAAATAACTGACCCACCCAAGTGACTGGTTTTGTAGTCGACCTCGCAGGGAAGTGCGCAAATGGCCTACAAATAAATTGGGTGAAGTACCTGGTGAACCAATTAGAACTTGACTACAGAGAATCCCAGGACCAAGGGTATGAATTTCACTTCAGCTGGCTATTGATCCTGATCACTTTCATTTCCTGGGAGATGCCGGAAGGTGCGACCTTCCTGGACATCGAGCCCTTTGAACCTTTGGCCGCAAAGTTCGGTACATTGTGGTACTCCAATGACATGAATAAGCAATGGTAGCCAAGTGATGTGTTCCAAGCATACTACAACCAGATGAAGGTATCCATATAGTCCGTGCCTCGCATAACTCTGAATACTTTACATAGGTTCTGACCTTTAATGAAATTCAGCACGAACCGCCATTTCATTTATATCATAGCGTGCACTGACGAGCACAAGCAACAAATTTTGTCCTACTACAAGATAACAGAGAAGGACTTGGAGGAGATCAGTAAGGACTGGTCGATGAACCTCCTCATTCCAGTAAACTCTACAGAGATATCTGATATAGATAGTCCAGAAACTGCGTCAGATACACCTGGACCTAGCAAGATAAAGAAGACTGAAGAGGTCCAGGATTTAGACAGTGCATCCATGAAGAATGCTTCCATTTCACTAGAGCAAGGAGGCGATGGTAGAGAGATATATGGCACAGAAGTTGAACAGAAGAAAGGCGAGGTCACACCGCCTAGAGATGAGGAGGACCCCTCAAAGAAAAGGAAGGTTCCCCCTCGAAGCCTTCTTCCCAAAAGAAGTCGAAACCTTCTATGACCAAAATGAAGACTATCCTCACCTCAGATGAATTCAATTTCATTATAGAAGCCTTGAATGATGCTTTGATAGAGAAAACAAAGAAACAAGAGGGTAAGCAGGAAGTGATGTACAATAGAATCGAAATTGAGCTCCAAGGAGTACAACAAGCACTACAGTCTAGCCACATAGTCTCCATTGCGCCTCTGTCATTAGGAACACTAGAAATGGGTGATGAGGTAGCTGATATAGTCGAAGCTTGCCTTCGACGAGCACAAGAAGAAACAATACAAGCCACCTAGGATTTGACACAAGTACACGGAGTCCTTGTAGAGAAACACCGTACTTCAAAATGAGAGAATCTTTCTCTCCAGACAAAGTTCAATGAAGAAAAATCCCAACTGCAGAAATAAAAGGAACAGTTGCTCATGGAGAAACTTGAAGTAACAAAAATGGTCAAAAGAGTGCTTCACTCTGTGACAGTCATAGAAGTAAAGGCCGAAGAGGGAATTCCACAACAAGTAGTGCAACTTGAATAAGAGATCCAATAGCTCCAACAACACATAGCAAATTTAGAGCTACGTACTATGCCCGAGACCCTGCAGGACATAAGAGACCAAAGGGAAGCAACCACCAGGAGTGCAGTTGAGAAACTGAGGGCTCTTTTTGGGGAATGGAAGAAGATGAGTAATCATAGTGCCCAAACTTATGATAAACTCACCGAGAATCCATAATTGCAGGCATTGGAGTCACATCTCAAGGAAGCGAAGCAACATGCAGACACACTAGAGGTGCAGCTAAAGGCCCTGTCAGCTATAGACAGAATGAAAATATCTCAAGAGTAGCGCACTGTCCAACAATAGATCCATACAATTCAAAGAAAAGTTATGGAAGTCACTCAACGGCTCCAACCTATGCAAGATAAGGCCTATCCGTTGTTCACAGAGGTCAAGAGCTGAGGAGCAGAGCTAGAGCAGGTTGTTAATTTAATAGAACAACTCCTAGAAGGGCCAGTGAATGACACAGTAATCCAGGAGTTCACCAAGAAAGAGGTCGTAGCACAACAACAGGTCGAAGCAGCTTGAGCCAAGCTCGAGGCATTCGAGGAAGAACTGATCAGACCAGAGTGACTCGGGATGAGTCACAGGTGAGTGTTGGGGGCTTGTTGGCCCTTGACCAAGTTTTGGGAGATTCTTGGTCAGGTTGACGTATTTTGGGACTTTGATAGCCCGACGAAGGAGGAGCGCAAGACAAAGTGGAGATCATGGGGTATCGGCCCCTTTTTGGGTCCTTTTTGGGTTTTTGGGAATATGTAACAGGAATGGGGTGTCGGCCCATGGGTTTACCCATGTTTAGGAATATTTTTTAATATATAAATAGATGCTTAGGCTAGATATAAGTGGTGGTGCATCTATGTGGTGTATGCAATATAGCTAAGTGATACATGCAAATGTGGTGTGTAGATGCTCTGTGCATACTGTGAGATTCTTGGAGAGCTAGGTGCAAGGGATTGTAATAGGTTGCGAGTTCTTTGTGCTGTAATGCAAGGAAGGAGGATCTAGCGAGGTGCATAGATCTCCTATCCTAGGCGAAGTAGGGTTTTGAGGCTCTCTACTTGTAACCAATTGAATGAAGACAATAAATAAGAAGAGTTGGTGGACGTAGCCCTAGGGTGGGGGTGAACCACGTAAACTCTGTGTTGTTTCACTTTGTGGTCTTCATTAGATCAGTGTGAATGCTACGAAGCTCTGTTTCATCAGTGAAGTAGATATTGATTTCATATTGAGGTACTGACAATGCTGAGTGCTCTATAAAATATCATAATCACAGATCTATGTCCCAGCTAAGGTTGCAAACACCTGAGTCTTGCAACCACCCCTGCCTCTACCTCACGTGAGACTTCATCTACTTCACAGGTGTTGTTGAAAGGGCCAGTATTTAGGGTTTTGTTGGTGCATTTTTGTAGTGTTGAGCGCTGATTTTTCCCCTGTGCCAACAAGATAGAAAGAGTCGGATGATACATTTCCCAAATTAATGTTTAAGTTGGATGAGGGAGGTTGAATTGCTTTGAACTGTGGATTTATTTTAAAAAAGGGTTTATAGGGCCTCTGGCTTGGGTTTCCTTCCCCTGCACCTATTTTCATGTCTATAATTTCGTTTGATAACTTATTTACTATGCATTGTAGGTCTTATATGTCTCCACTTCCTTTTTTCAAGTCCTTGTTCTGTTTATTTCCCTGGGGGTCTAGTCAACAAGAGTCCTCTTCTGGGAGGAGGTTGAACTTCCTTCTTAACTAAAGAGACCTGGCCTTCTTTACATACCTTCATTTGGAATTATATAGTTTTGTCTTCCTCCAAAGTCTCAGCTAAGGTTGTTTTGGAAGCCCTCTTTACAAACATGGAAATGGAAGCTGGGAGAGCATTAGCATATACTTTGTTTTGCAACTCCTGAGAGGGTTTAGCTTC
>ML839223.1:91768-102988 GCA_009831015.1 Picea engelmannii | reverse complement strand
TAACCAAGAGTTTGAGCCTGCAGACTAAGTGAATTGTATACAGTGATCATTGTGCTCTTTCTATTTATTCTAGTGCAGTGTCTAAGTTAATTTGAACCCGATATAATTAATCCCGAGCATGTATGTCCGAGGAACTCAACGCAGTTGAAGAATCAGTGACATAAGTACTCCTTGACCTGATGACTAAAAGAGTCATGTCAGAGAGAGGATTATCCACAGGTGTACAAGCATCATCCATGAGAGGGATGCCAACCTCTCCATCAACTGCTCGAGCCGGACCATCTCGACCATCAGATGAGAAGTGAACTAAGCACATGGATGATATCGCAAATGATAAGTTGATTTTGAGAATATTACCCACCTATCTACCACCTCTGAGTGGCACAATAAATTGAGACAGTGTGCCCAGAGACTTTGAGTATGCCTTGATCACTACATACCTCCTGAAGGGGATACGCACAGTTTGCGTAGACCAAGATAAGATTGCAGCGTTGAATTTTAGAAACTTCAACCTCGGTGACCAAAAAGTTTACAACATGCTCGCCCCGCATAAGTACTTGACTAGAACAAAGGGAAAGAATTCGAAGATCATCTCTCAGTCATGGACTATGAACCTTGCGTAGTCCACCCTACTTAACATTATGAAGATTTCGCACTTCGGATGAAACCAGGAGTTGAATGCATGTGTCAAGATGTTGCTGTCCTATTACCATGGTAGATAATTGTGGTTAAACAACCATATCGTAGTGGATCTGACGTTGATCAATCGGATCACCAGGCTTAGTATGCAAGGCTCTGACCCACATGATTTCTATCCTATAAAAACCATGGATCACGCTCTAGCTCAAAGGATCAAGGACACCTACGGTGATGTCGAGAAGGGAACATGAGGCTACAAGGTAGATTCTATATAGAGTGACACAATGTGCCTTTCCTATCAATTGATCACAAGAAAGCTAGTATGAAATAACTGACCCACCCAAGTGACTGGTTTTGTAGTCGACCTCGCAGGGAAGTGCGCAAATGGCCTACAAATAAATTGGGTGAAGTACCTGGTGAACCAATTAGAACTTGACTACAGAGAATCCCAGGACCAAGGGTATGAATTTCACTTCAGCTGGCTATTGATCCTGATCACTTTCATTTCCTGGGAGATGCCGGAAGGTGCGACCTTCCTGGACATCGAGCCCTTTGAACCTTTGGCCGCAAAGTTCGGTACATTGTGGTACTCCAATGACATGAATAAGCAATGGTAGCCAAGTGATGTGTTCCAAGCATACTACAACCAGATGAAGGTATCCATATAGTCCGTGCCTCGCATAACTCTGAATACTTTACATAGGTTCTGACCTTTAATGAAATTCAGCACGAACCGCCATTTCATTTATATCATAGCGTGCACTGACGAGCACAAGCAACAAATTTTGTCCTACTACAAGATAACAGAGAAGGACTTGGAGGAGATCAGTAAGGACTGGTCGATGAACCTCCTCATTCCAGTAAACTCTACAGAGATATCTGATATAGATAGTCCAGAAACTGCGTCAGATACACCTGGACCTAGCAAGATAAAGAAGACTGAAGAGGTCCAGGATTTAGACAGTGCATCCATGAAGAATGCTTCCATTTCACTAGAGCAAGGAGGCGATGGTAGAGAGATATATGGCACAGAAGTTGAACAGAAGAAAGGCGAGGTCACACCGCCTAGAGATGAGGAGGACCCCTCAAAGAAAAGGAAGGTTCCCCCTCGAAGCCTTCTTCCCAAAAGAAGTCGAAACCTTCTATGACCAAAATGAAGACTATCCTCACCTCAGATGAATTCAATTTCATTATAGAAGCCTTGAATGATGCTTTGATAGAGAAAACAAAGAAACAAGAGGGTAAGCAGGAAGTGATGTACAATAGAATCGAAATTGAGCTCCAAGGAGTACAACAAGCACTACAGTCTAGCCACATAGTCTCCATTGCGCCTCTGTCATTAGGAACACTAGAAATGGGTGATGAGGTAGCTGATATAGTCGAAGCTTGCCTTCGACGAGCACAAGAAGAAACAATACAAGCCACCTAGGATTTGACACAAGTACACGGAGTCCTTGTAGAGAAACACCGTACTTCAAAATGAGAGAATCTTTCTCTCCAGACAAAGTTCAATGAAGAAAAATCCCAACTGCAGAAATAAAAGGAACAGTTGCTCATGGAGAAACTTGAAGTAACAAAAATGGTCAAAAGAGTGCTTCACTCTGTGACAGTCATAGAAGTAAAGGCCGAAGAGGGAATTCCACAACAAGTAGTGCAACTTGAATAAGAGATCCAATAGCTCCAACAACACATAGCAAATTTAGAGCTACGTACTATGCCCGAGACCCTGCAGGACATAAGAGACCAAAGGGAAGCAACCACCAGGAGTGCAGTTGAGAAACTGAGGGCTCTTTTTGGGGAATGGAAGAAGATGAGTAATCATAGTGCCCAAACTTATGATAAACTCACCGAGAATCCATAATTGCAGGCATTGGAGTCACATCTCAAGGAAGCGAAGCAACATGCAGACACACTAGAGGTGCAGCTAAAGGCCCTGTCAGCTATAGACAGAATGAAAATATCTCAAGAGTAGCGCACTGTCCAACAATAGATCCATACAATTCAAAGAAAAGTTATGGAAGTCACTCAACGGCTCCAACCTATGCAAGATAAGGCCTATCCGTTGTTCACAGAGGTCAAGAGCTGAGGAGCAGAGCTAGAGCAGGTTGTTAATTTAATAGAACAACTCCTAGAAGGGCCAGTGAATGACACAGTAATCCAGGAGTTCACCAAGAAAGAGGTCGTAGCACAACAACAGGTCGAAGCAGCTTGAGCCAAGCTCGAGGCATTCGAGGAAGAACTGATCAGACCAGAGTGACTCGGGATGAGTCACAGGTGAGTGTTGGGGGCTTGTTGGCCCTTGACCAAGTTTTGGGAGATTCTTGGTCAGGTTGACGTATTTTGGGACTTTGATAGCCCGACGAAGGAGGAGCGCAAGACAAAGTGGAGATCATGGGGTATCGGCCCCTTTTTGGGTCCTTTTTGGGTTTTTGGGAATATGTAACAGGAATGGGGTGTCGGCCCATGGGTTTACCCATGTTTAGGAATATTTTTTAATATATAAATAGATGCTTAGGCTAGATATAAGTGGTGGTGCATCTATGTGGTGTATGCAATATAGCTAAGTGATACATGCAAATGTGGTGTGTAGATGCTCTGTGCATACTGTGAGATTCTTGGAGAGCTAGGTGCAAGGGATTGTAATAGGTTGCGAGTTCTTTGTGCTGTAATGCAAGGAAGGAGGATCTAGCGAGGTGCATAGATCTCCTATCCTAGGCGAAGTAGGGTTTTGAGGCTCTCTACTTGTAACCAATTGAATGAAGACAATAAATAAGAAGAGTTGGTGGACGTAGCCCTAGGGTGGGGGTGAACCACGTAAACTCTGTGTTGTTTCACTTTGTGGTCTTCATTAGATCAGTGTGAATGCTACGAAGCTCTGTTTCATCAGTGAAGTAGATATTGATTTCATATTGAGGTACTGACAATGCTGAGTGCTCTATAAAATATCATAATCACAGATCTATGTCCCAGCTAAGGTTGCAAACACCTGAGTCTTGCAACCACCCCTGCCTCTACCTCACGTGAGACTTCATCTACTTCACAGGTGTTGTTGAAAGGGCCAGTATTTAGGGTTTTGTTGGTGCATTTTTGTAGTGTTGAGCGCTGATTTTTCCCCTGTGCCAACAAGATAGAAAGAGTCGGATGATACATTTCCCAAATTAATGTTTAAGTTGGATGAGGGAGGTTGAATTGCTTTGAACTGTGGATTTATTTTAAAAAAGGGTTTATAGGGCCTCTGGCTTGGGTTTCCTTCCCCTGCACCTATTTTCATGTCTATAATTTCGTTTGATAACTTATTTACTATGCATTGTAGGTCTTATATGTCTCCACTTCCTTTTTTCAAGTCCTTGTTCTGTTTATTTCCCTGGGGGTCTAGTCAACAAGAGTCCTCTTCTGGGAGGAGGTTGAACTTCCTTCTTAACTAAAGAGACCTGGCCTTCTTTACATACCTTCATTTGGAATTATATAGTTTTGTCTTCCTCCAAAGTCTCAGCTAAGGTTGTTTTGGAAGCCCTCTTTACAAACATGGAAATGGAAGCTGGGAGAGCATTAGCATATACTTTGTTTTGCAACTCCTGAGAGGGTTTAGCTTCATTTTTAAATTTGTTCAGGATAGTGGTGAATCATTGATTGAATTCTTTAAAATTCTCCTTTGAACTCATGGTGGTGGCGAACAACTCAACCATCAAATCCCCTGTAGTGGTTTCTTCTGCAAATTTATCTAGAAAATCCTTTTGAAACTTCATCCAACTAGTTATGGACCCTATAGGCAAGTTAAAATAACATGTGGAGGATGAATTCTCAAAAGTATAGGGGAAAATGTTGCATACTACTTCTTCATGTTGGAAATTCATCAGTCTAATACCCAATATGAATTTTTTGATATGGTCTTTAGGAAATCCTGAGGTTTTAGGGTCAAATTTAGGGAGTAACTTTTCTGGATGTCGGGGAAGGTTATGTACTCGTCCAGGGATTTCCAGAGAATCTCTGGCCAACCACGGTTCAATATTCTAAGGTGGTTTTCCTCTTTGTTCATTATGATCATTGTTATATTCCATGTCATCCAACTTAGACACTGAACATTCTGAGTTAAACCCTTCTTCATCAAAAAAATTGTCGGGATCGAAGCAGTTACCGACTGGTGTTTTAGGGATTATATTTAGGGGATGTTCAATTTCGGTGAGGGAAAAATATATCAGGTCTTCTACTATGTAAAAAAAGACCTGGTCAGGGGTGTCAACCACTGGTATGCTTACTTGTTTTCTATGAGGGAGTAACGGAGCTAAGGGTAGTGCTCAAATTTGTCGAGCGTAAGCTCTTGTGATTATTCTGAACTAGTTCAAATCCTCATTGGGAAGAGCATAGGGTATCTCAGGAAATAAATGTTCTTCCTCTTGCTAGGGTGAGTTACTCATTTTAGGAGTACTCAGTGTGTGTGGGCTATCTTGAGAATGAATAGCCATGCATAGCCTGATCCTTTGGCTATAATTTTGAGGAAATTCATGCAATTGGACGGGTAGGATGAGGGGAGAGAATATGGCAGACATATCCCTAGGGGGGTTTGGATTCTGAGGGATATTACTCGATACTAGGGCTTGGAACTTCTTTGGGTCAAAAAAAGTCTCATCCAAACTGGTTTCTGACTTCGACCAGAATAGTGTTTGCTCAAAAAATGCGTCAAACTCAAGGTTGCCAATTCTTTGCGCACCATCTTTGGGCAAGGATAGGATTCTTTCCAGGTAGTAGAATGGTTCCGATGATTTCTCTCTAGCCTTGTGCATAATCTTCTTAGGGTCGTACATAGGCTCCAAGGGGTTTGGGTCAGGATTCACTCTAGTGTAAATCGTCTTTGGAGCCATGTTTCTTGAACTGTGCTACGTGGAGCTACTGGTCTGTTTGGAATGGAGTCGCCAGGGTAAGGATTTCAACCGGTATGGATGTTTGTCCCTCTATTACCCTCAGGGTTCAAAATTCAACATTGTTGTTCTCCCAGGGAAAATATATTCAATTTTTTCCCCAGCAACAATGCCAGAATGTTAGCACTCCATAAATATGTTGGGTTGATAAACAAATGACGAAGGTAACTTTTTCAACTAATCTTTGAGACCTGAAACTAGTCTTTCAGGTATAGAGGGGGCTTTTTTAGAAATGGCACGATCACCACGTAGGATATGAATTTGAAAATAATGGATAGAGTTAACATCTATGATATGATGGGTTATGGTTATATTGGTGCAGGAAAGTAAGACTTGGGCTTTGGGATCGATCTGAGAAAGAGACGGGACAAATGAATCAGTGACTAGACTCGAGAGGATAAGGCTAGGTGAGCAACAACCTTCGGTGTAAAACCTTAATGGGTGGCAGGATAAATTACAGGAAGCAACTCAAGAGCGCCGTTGTGGGCGAATTTGGAGCTAGCTTTAGAGGAAAACATTTTGTCTAAGTGGCACGAACAAGGGGTGTTGTACAATGAATCCACAGGTTCGATAAGTCTTTCCGAAATAGACAGAAAGAGATATGAAATAAAGGTAACATGAAAGAACATACACAAAGAAATAAGCACAATACATCCAACTGTTACAACTAGAAAATTTTCATCAATTCACAGGACCTTTGCATTAAATTCCGGTAAAAAATCAGATTACATACAATAGCTATCAACTACCAAATTTTCCAACCAACCTAGATTACATCAAAAAGATGAAATATATAAACAAGGTTGCCTCTTAGGCTACCCTGTTTCCTAACTTCTAACCCTTAGAACTAAGAAAAATAAATAACATGCGTTGGAGACTCTTCGCATAGTGTTTTCCAAAAATAGACAATAATCACACTTGTTTACTTATGACTGCTCGTAGGTTTGCCACATGGATCTGATCGTTGGTCAGGATTTTTCATGGAGAAAAGATGTGTTGTTGTGTCCCTTTGAGCAAGTGTCCTGGCAAACAGGTGTCTGTTAGGTGCTTGCTGTCTGTAAATAATGGCTTCGATTTCTGTGATGTGATCATTTGCTAAGAAATACGAGTAAGCAGCTATTAGATCGTCATGGCTGTTATCAAAATGGTAGTTTTCTTTAGAGAAACATATCATTCAAAAATTCCAATATTTGTCTCATCCTTTGTGAGTGCAGAGACGGGCGCCAACTAAACTTGTTTTTTCTGTGCACTGGTGAGGGCTATGCAGGCTTCCTTCTTGGTCATTTCGCATTCTCTGGAATTTTTCCCATGCCTTTCTTCCGCCAATCTCTTCATTTCTCACAGCTTTAAATTGGTGTCTTGTGCCTCTCTGAGCTACCTTTTCAACCATTCCACATTCCCTTTGCAACCCTGCATTGCAGACGTTTCCATAGCCTTTGTCATTAGTTGTTGCCTTAATTCCATGTTTTCCTGATAGAGTTCGGTGATAGCCAACTTTGCTCACTTCAACTACTGAGATGGAATTTGTTAATTTTCTCCTATTATATCTACTCTCCTTGCTCTTATCTTGTCTTCACGGCTCAGTCCTCCAGCAGGTTCTAGCCGGATGGCGCACCGGAGTAGTCCTTCAGCTATCAATATGACGTGCAGTTTTTCTGAAATTCGAGCTTCCATGATCTCCTGGTTCTTTCTCGGCCTACCCCTCATTCGAGGAATTTGTTGCTAGAGAGAGGGGAATTTTACTATCTTCCCATCCTATGCGAATCCTTCCGTTTCAGGATTTCCGCGATTTGATCTGGTCTTTTCTGTATGTAAAAGAATAATTCCTTTCAGGTCTTTGGGAATACCTATCGTAGGTGAGAATGAATCCCAGTACCTTTGGGGTTTAGACCTTGCGGTTCTTCTGCTCTGTGCGCCTTTCCTTGCGCTCTGAGAGGTCTCCATGGCATGATCAAGGTAATTTTTGTGTGAAGTTTATCCAACAAACACACAGGAGGGAAGGTTCTGAACAAGATGGGCTGGCAAGGGAAATTGCAAATAGAGTTTAGGCCTAGTTTTACAACTGGAGAGAATGTCGAGCATCCAAGATTTATAACAAATTAGATAGGAGAGGGAATCATGCTGGAGGACAACAAATTCATGGTGACGAGATGTTCTAAGTCAAGTTGTAGGCCTTTCATGGAAAATCCCCATGTTTAGGATACAAGTGATAAGGCTTGCTGGGCATGCATGATACGAACACCATGATTTTTCATTCCCTCGACCCCCATGATGAATTGATAATAAATGTTGTACTTTCTGAACTCTATTAACCACTTGACTCGACCTAGGGCACATAAAGACTGGTTTATCAACAGGACTTGACTTTCTTGGAAAAGACATACCCATACTTCTTATACGAGTTTCGAATCTGACATCCCTTCCTGCTTCCAAGGGCCAACTAAACACTTGTTGACTTCAAAATCATGGTGTTACGTACCTGATTTCACATGTTCAAGCACATGGGTCACAACATGACTTTAAAACCGACTCTAAAATAAGAAAGAAAAATGGCAGTGCTAACAACTGGCTCCAATGGGGATGCTATCCTCCCTGTGAGGTAGAAAAGAACAGTAGACCAGGTGCCTGACCATTGGGATTTCTTCGACTTCTAGACTGTAAGGTAGCTAGAGAGGTAGTGGGGGGGCCCATAGGGCCCATAGTGATAATAGTGGAGGTCATTCAATGTAAGGTGGACTAGGTCCACTATATTATTAAATAAGACCCACTATGGTAGTTAGATATAATAAATGTATGAGGACTTCTTAGAAGGTTCTACTTCTATAAGATTCCTCCTCTAGAATGTTCTTAGGTGATGGTAGCACTATATAAAGGGGTTCAAGCAATGTAATGGGATATGAAGAGAAATATTTTATTGTGGAGCGATAGCTCAATAGGAGGATGCCCCCTCGAAGATGTAAGTGAACATGAGAGGATCCCTTCCATAATAGGATCCATTGTATGGTGTTGCCCTACCCTAAGGGTTTGATAGTAATAAGAGAGTTTTTGCATATTGTTCTTCTATCTTGATTTATGGATCTATTGTGTATTCAATATTTGTGGTGATTATATTGGTATCAGAACACTTTCCTTGGGCAGACATTGTGGGCAAATATTTTTGCAGATTTTTTTTTCAGAGAAGAAAAAAAGAGGGCCGCGACATTCTCCAAGTTTTCAGTATATTTATGTGAAAAATTTGCAAAAAAGTGTTGTAGATCTGAGTTCCTCTCAGAAAAACACCCAAGTTGAAAAAAAAAATCGTCCAAAACGGATTCCGGGAAGTCAAAATATTGAAGTTTTAAAATCTGTAAATTTTCAGGGTTTTTTCTGCATACGGTGACGCGGTTTGTTTTCATTTATGTAGTATTTGGAGGCCAAATTTTCTCAAACAAATTACATATCTGAGTTCCTCTCACAATTTCACCCAATTTCAAAAAAAAAATCAGCCGAAACGGAGTCCGGAAAGTGAAGTTATGAGTATTTTAAGTTCAACAGTTTTTTAGGGTTTTTCCAGAAAAAGCCGCGATTTTCTGCTGAAACTTATTGGGTCTATTTTTTGATTTTTTTCGTGATGGATGCAGGACCGAAGAGTTCATAGGGTGCTCAGATGGCTATTTCATCTCAAACCTTGAAAGAAATTCTTGAATCATTCAAAGCCCAATTGGATGATAGATTGGATGCATTTGCACATCGTCTCACAAACAGCCTCACACATAGCCTCACAGTCAGCCTCCCATATGGTCTCAATGATAGTTTTCATAGTATTCAAGATTCATTGAATGACATGCAGGAGAGATTTCTTATGCAGGGCCTCATGAATGAATATAATCAAGAAAGATATGCTTGGTATGATTTTGAGGAAGATTGTGATGATTGGTATATGGATAGTTGTCATTTCTGGGATGACAACCACTTCCATATTTTATTTAATGACTCTACTCCACCTTCTGTAGAGAACATCAATGTCCCAGATCAGGAGCTAGTTACCAGGGTTCAGTCTGCATATTCTATAGTGATATTATTCCTTCCAGATTCTGCTATGACCATTTTCCACTATGTGGATGGATCTTCTTATTTGGATCCACATGATAGGTGTTAGTCTTTGGAGCATCATTTGGAGTTGGTTATTGGGTTCCAAAATCTTCTACAGGGAGTTCACATGAGCACTTGGACATGGGACCTGGGCTTACAATGGTGGTTGGACTACTTCAACGTGGTGGATTTCCTTTCTACATGGGACTTTGGTTCTTCAGTCTTCTTCAGCTAGAGAGGTAGCTAGAGAGGTAGTGGAGGGGCCCATAGGGCCCATAGTGATAATAGTGGAGGTCATTCAATGTAAGGTGGACTAGGTCCACTATATTATTAAATAAGACCCACTATGGTAGTTAGATATAATAAATGTAAGAGGACTTCTTAGAAGGTTCTACTTCTAGAAGATTTCTCCTCTAGAATGTTCTTAGGTGATGGTAGCACTATATAAAGGGGTTCAAGCAATGTAATGAGATATGAAGAGAAGTATTGTATTTGGAGCGGTAGCTCAATAGGAGGACGCCCCCTCGAAGAGGCAAGTGAACAGGAGAGGATCCCTTCCATAATAGGATCCATTGTATGGTGTTGCCCTACCCTAAGGGTTTGATAGTAATAAAGAAGATTTTGCATATTGTTCTTCTATATCTATTGTGATATTTTGTATTCAGGTCTTTGGTTCTTAACAAGTGGTATCAGAGCACTTTCCAGGGTCGGAGTTGTGGGCAACTATTTTTATTTTTGCAGATTTTTTTTTTTGGAGAAGAAAAAAGAGGGCCGCGACATTCCAGACATTTTCAGTATATTTTTGCACAAAATTTGCAGAAAAGGGTTGTATATCTGAGTTCCTCTCAGAAAAAAACCCAAGTTAAAAAAAAAAATCGTTCGAAACGGAGTCCGGAAGGTCAAGATATTGAGGTTTTAAAATCTGTAATTTTTCAGGGTTTTTTCTGTGGACGAGGGTGCGATTTGTTTTTATTTATGTAGAATTTGGAGGCCGAATTTGCCCAAGTTAATTACAGATCTGAGTTCTTCTCACAATTTCACCCAATTTCAAAAAAAAAATCAGCCGAAACAGAGTCCGGGAAGTGAAGTTATGAGCATTTCAAGTTCAACAGTTTTTTAGGGTTTTTCCATAAAAAGCCGCGATTTTCTGCCGAAACTTATTGGATCTATTTTTTTGAGTTTTTTCATGATAGCTGCAGGACCGAAGAGTTCATAGGGTGCTCAGATAGATATTTCATCTCAAAACTTGAAAGAAATTCTTGAATCATTCAAAGCCCAATTGGATGATAGATTGGATGCATTTGCACATGGCCTCACAAACAGCCTCACACATGGCCTTACAGATAGCCTTACATATGGCCTCAATGATAGTTTTCGTAGTATTCAAGATTCATTGAACAACATGCAGGAGAAATTTCTTATGCAGGGCCTCATGCATGAATATAATAAAAAAAGATATGCTTGGTATGATTTTGAGGACGATTGTGATGATTGGTATATGGATAGTTGTCATTTCTGGGATGACAACCACTTCCATATTTTATTTGATGACTCTACTCCACCTTTTGTAGAGAACATCAATGTCCCACATCAA
>ML839223.1:40005-69268 GCA_009831015.1 Picea engelmannii | reverse complement strand
TTTACAGTCTCTGTACATTTATCTGATTAATAGAAATCGTGTATTACTGTATATCTGTGTTTATGGTTGCGTCTCTGATACATTTCTGTTATATTATTTAATATCTGCAATATATCTGTACATTTCTTTATTATATCTCCTCTCTCATTTCATGCCGAAAATAATCTGGATCATCGATGAGCCACTTCAGGACCTCTATGCACGGGAAAATGGGGGTTCTTCTTGCCACCATGTATAAATACGACTCTTGGATGTTTGGAAACACCTGGTCATCAAGATACCTTATGTTTGGGTCACCGTGAGGGATATACTTTGGGTATAATTCTCTACTAATCTTGTTGAATATATCCCCCCACTATGGGAGTGCTACCTTGGACCCGATGCTTTCCTCTGTATCGCCAAAGGCTAGAGGCTGGATGAAAACTTTCTTTGTTTTTGTTTTGATGACAGACTCCACCCTAGGGACGTACTCGAATTGCCTCATGGTCCCTGGAGAAGAACCTTCACCTATCTTTGGTTCTTTTATATTTGGTGCTCTCGATGAGTGTCTGGTGGTTGGCTTTCTTGGCGGCATAGTTCCTACAACTTGAGCAGAGTTTAGAGACTATGTAGAAAAATGGACGAACACATATAAATCATAACCAATGAATTGAAAGACTTGGATACATACCTCTGAAGCTTGTTAAACTTGGTTTTTGATAATCACAAGGGTCAGTACAGTCTTTGAGTTGCTTGTTTTGTTCCTTCAGATGCTCTAGAACTCTCTTACGCACAAAATGAATTCATTCACAAGGTTCAAGGGATTTAAACAGGGAATATATTACCGTGTCACATCAACCATTCAATTCAGGTTATGAGTGAAATTTCAATAAATATGTCACGAAATATTTAGAGGAGTTAGAACTTAAATTCATCGTGGGTTGATGACGAAGGCACGGATGGTGATGTGTTCTATTGACGATTTAAAACATAATGTTTTAATTGGTGCACAAAGTAACAAATAATGCAGGATCAAGTATTAATTAGCTCCTTAAATGTCCAAAATCTGATCATATCTAACACTGAAAACATCCCGTCGTGATGCTCTTTTAGTGGGTGGATCTGGGGTCGAGATTGTGCTATGAAAATTTTTGTTGATATCCTCCTGCAAAAGTTCCGATGCCGATCGATCTTACCATACAGTGCTGATGTGGAAAAGCTGACTCAGAGGTGTGACTAGGCCCTAGGGAACCAAGAATTACTCGGGATAGAACTAGACCGTATGACCCTCTTACCTGGTAAAGACATGTGACATTGGAGACCAGTGACTTAATTTGCTCATATTAATCGGATTTGGGACTTTCCTTAAGCTATTCATTATAAAACCATATCCTAGCTTGTCGATGCCAAAAAGTATCAAGGATTGGTTATCGACGATAAAACTACCCAAGTGCTCTCGGATCAACTCCCTCGAAAAGTCTCGTTGCCAGAAACGCATCGAGGATTGATGATCGGGGATGAATTTATCATGGTCAAAATGTCTATTGTGATCCTTTTGGATTTTCCTTGATCCCGATAAAGTGCGTCGGGCATCAGATATTGATGATTTTTTTCATCTTTTTTAACGTTTGTCCTCCTCGTATTTTACCGATGCCGAAGGGGATCAAATATCTCTTGAACTTTTATGTGAATAACCTACGTAAAACGAAAATGCCTTCTGCCGATGCCGATGAGAATCGACGATCGATGGTTGTTGTTTTCATGTGATTCCTTTACTTTCTTGATTTATTTCCAACACTGAACCTAAGCGCGCTAGGTGTTTTGTTTGGCTATCGATTCTTAATTCAGGTGTTAAGGTCTTTTAGTCATGGGGTTTCATAAGTTCAAAAAAACCTTAATAGGTGATGAGAGTCATGAAAATAAACAAGGTCAAAACATTTCCCAAAATAAAATCGAGTCAGACAGTGCAAAAAACAAGTGGTACCCAAAAAGTGACAAAAATTTGATAAGGGTTTTACGCTGTGTTGAGTGATCAACACCTACCTTACTCGACTGCGTCTTGTGAAGGTTAGTCACATAATAGAATGGCTATACCACTTTTGGTGACATAGATAGCGTATCAAGTTGTTCTTGACTCTTCTGCCGACCCAGATCCTGTCACTTCATAGATAGACGAGGAGGATCTTGTTCTTAAGCCCGTATCGACCACTTTATCGTCTTTCTCACATGACTGCCTCGATGATAATTTACCCTCGGATGAAGCAATCGTAGAGGCCATGAATGGTTTTGACAGGCTATGGGATGATATGCACCATCGCTCTTATTTTCTCCTAGAGCTTGCTAGAATCGAACAAGATGATTTTAGATCCACCTTGAGTGAGATAGTCAGTCACGTCGTAGTTCCACTTGATACACATAGAATTTATACCGAAGGAAACATGGTGAGTATCTCTCTTACTGTGACAATCAATATCTCTCATATTCCTAGTAAGGTTGAAAATGTATATATCAGTGCAGATTGTTTGCCGAAATAAATTTTGATCTACACCGAGCTCTTCAAATAGTTTTGTGATGTATTCGCTTGGTCATATGAAGAGATGTTAGGAATTGACCCTTGAATTGTTGAACATGAGATTAAAACTTACCTGAATGCCAAACCTGTTCGACAACGACTTAGCGTTGTCAATCCTAGGAAGGACCTTGCTATTAAGGAAAAGGTGGAAAAACTGCTTAATGATGGATTTATCTACCCAGTTCCCTTGACTGAATGGGTATCCAATCCCATTCTTGTGAATAAGAAGTAAGGAACCATCCGTGTATGCATGGATTTTCGAGACTTGGATAAGGCTTGTCCTAAAGAAAACTTTGCGATACCCTTCATTAATCAGATTCTCAATGAGTGTGTGGGAAGCGAGGTTTTTTCTTTTATGGATAGATTTTCAGGATACAACCAAATTCAGATTTAGCCCGAGGATCAATATAAGATGACATTTATTTGTCCTTGGGGTAATTTTGCATACCATAAAATGCCTTTCAGCCTTAAAAATGACGGAGCGACCTTCCAACGAGCTATGAACTTCATGTTTCATGATTTCAAGCATATAGTTGAAGCATATATCGATGATCTCACTACTCACTCTCACAAAAGAGTGGATCACTCTACCCATCTTCGACTAGTTTTTGAAAGATGACACTATTAATGCATCCATTTAAATCATAAGTGCATATTTTTTGTTAGTTCAGGTCATCTTATAGGATTATTAGTCTTTGATACTGGGATCATGGTGGATCCATTAAAGGTTGTGTGCACTATTCGTCAGCTTCAAGGTTTATAGAGGAAAGCTAACTTCTTACATCGGTTTATAGTAAACTATGCCAATATTACTAAGGGTTTCACACGTCTCTTGAAGAAGGAAACTCCTTTTATCTGGGATGAGTGAGCCCATAAATCCTTTGATGCTCTAAATAAATCCTTGGTATCGACGCCTCTGATGAAGCCTCCAGAATACAATAGAGATTACTTGCTTTATATCGCCGCGTCTAAAGGGATGATTGGTATGGTTTTAGTTTAGGAGGATGATGAGCTCTATGAGCATGTCATTTACTATCTTAGTTGAAACTTAGTCGGTCCTGAACTCAATTATTCTCATGTCAAGAAGCTAGCTTTGGCTGTCGTTCGTGCAGTTCAATGATTACAACACTATATATTGCTTTGAAAAACTACTATGGTTGCGAATGTCAATCCATTTCAACATGTCCTTACTAGGAATATCATAGGGGGGAAATATAACAAATCGATTGTTATCTTGCAAGAGTTTGATCTTGATTTTGCCTCGATGAAATCAAAGAAATCACTAGTTTTTTCAGAGTTAATATCGGACTTCCCTCGATTGGATGAGGATGTTATTCATGTTGATTCATTTGCGGATGAACACATTTTCCTTGTCTCATCGCTAGACCCCTGGTATGGAGATATTGTGATCTATCTTCAAACCTTGAAGTTCCCTGAGCATTTTTGAGAGATGATCAACGACGCATATGATACAAAGATAAGAACTACCTTATCATCTATGACACTTTGCATCATTGAGGAGTAGACAATATCTTGTGTCATTGCTTTAATCACAAAGAAGATGTGTTTGTCCTTAATGCCTATCACAGTGGGTCTTGTGGTGGTCATTTATCTGGGCTTGTGACAACCCAAAAAACATTGCGAGTCGGTTATTTTTGGCCGTTTATTTTTAAAGATTGCGTCGAAGCGGTCAAGAAGTGTCATCCCTACCAGGTGTTCACTCGAAATATGCACTCACATTCAACCCCTCTTCACCCGGTCATTCCCTTAATCAAGTGGGGGGTGGATTTTGTGGATTGCAACCCAACTTCGGCTAGGGGGCATCAACATATTATCATGGTTGTAGAATACTTTACTAAGTGGTCTGAGGTCATGCCTACGGTTAAATCTGATGGTAAGACTACCACATTTTTTTGTGTTCAATCAAATTATATCCAGGTTCAGAATCCCGAGTGAGATTGTCACTGATCATGGCAGTCACTTTTAGAATGAGATGATGAAAGAAATTGAAACTAGGGTTTAGACATGGTAATTATTCCCCTTACTACCTCCAGGAAAATGGACAAGTAGAGGCCATGAACATGTCTCTCAAGACCATTTTGCAGAAAACTGTCAGCCAAAGCATTTTTGACTGGCATATCATGCTTTACCTTGTGCTTTGGGCATACTGAACCTCGGTTAAGACTGCTACCAATTTTTCTCCTTTCCAGTTAGTACACAGTGTGGAGTCGATCCTACCTATTGAATGTGAAATCCCTTCTCTTAGATTGGAAGTTGCGCTCCTCCTTGACACTTCCAATCTCGAACAACACCTCGTACACCTAGAGAGTCTATATGAGCAACGTCGAGATGCCTCTATGGCTATCGAAATGAATAAATGACATGTCAATGTCCAATATGACAAGTCTGTCTGTGGTCCTCTTGTACAACCAAGCCAAAGAACCATTAGGGGCAGGCAAGTTCAAAACCATGTGCATGGTCCCTATATATTGCAATGTGTATTAAAAAAGGATCCTACAAATTAGAGGATTATGAAAGGAATATGATGATTGATCCCAGGAATGGGCTCTACTTGAAAATATACTACGCTTGAGCCCCAAGCTTGGGCATAATTCTTTGTATACTAATGTATTTAGTGTATATATATTTTCTCCTTTCGTCTTCAGATTTATTATTGAGTTTTCCCATGGTTGACATATGTCAATGGAGTCTTCAGTCTACTTAGGATTCACAGACAGGGCCAATCATCATACACAGAAGTTGGCTTCCACCACTTGGGTTGTTTACTCACCCGAGGGTCAACTGGTGTCTTCATGTGGCATTTTCCTAGGGCCATCAACGAATAATGTGGATGAATATAGCGTTGTTATACACGATGCCATTTCACATGGTATTCATGCTATATATGTTCTCCTAGAATCCTAGTTAGTAGTATGTCATTTGAATGCCAGTTACCATGTGCGAGACCATACTCTACTTCGACGATTCCTATGGGTACAACTTTTATAACAAAATTTTGATTTTATTACTTATCATCACATACCTATAAGTTCTAATTATGTATTTGATGCATGTGCTAATTATGTTTTAGATTGGTATTTGTCACATAACTAAAAGCAAAGAAAACACATTCACCAATGTACACATTGTAATATAAGTAAATCCGAAGATCACTATTTTTTATATTTCATCCCTCCATAAAATATGGTGTTATAGTACAAAATTGGGGTTCACACCCTCAAAATAGATATATGTCCGATCAATACAATAATCATGACATCTACACATGTGGAGCCTAATGTGTGTCATGATAGCATAGTACAGAGTTTGCGAGATGCCCAAATAATCGCACCCAAGCATGGGGCACACCCACCACCTTCTGTTGCATCACCTCCGACAGATCCTCTACTTGAACCATGGGAATACTTTGTGTCAAATGGGACAGTTTTCCCTGCACATTTTGAAGCACTCTCCTTGTGTCTCCTCCCACTGGTTCATCCCCCTGATGCCTCCACCGGTGTCGTGGAATTTCATATGGCCATTGCAGACCCACATATGCGTAACATACATGTTTTAATTAGTACTTGATGTCATCCAAAAATATTTTTGTTTCCCTCTACACAAATAAAAAAAATGAAATATTAAAAATACTTTTGCATACCTATGTATCTGTAGGCGGAACCTAGTGGTAATGGCATGTCTAGATCTCCTCTGAAGTCAATCTCTGCATAAGGGTAGTCATCCAAATCTATCACCTGCCAATGCCACTAGAAGAAAAATTCATCATTGTAGGGTGTTGGTATCCTACCACCCCCCAACCGCCTCATCACCTTGTTCCACTGTGCCATGGATGGATCGCAAATTCCATGCAAAAAAATATCAAATCTAGGGCCCAAGCCTAGAACCCGCTTGAAGAAAAAAATAGATAGGATATATGTGAACTCGAAGTTCCTCTTCCTACCCTGTTTGCAGTCTGTCAGATGGATTTTCATGTTGGCTAGTAGTGAGGTGCACTATTCTTAAACCGTGGGTTGCAGTAAATTCATTGAATAGAACATAATTGGCCTTGATTCCTAATGCAACGAGGCCGACCCTATGATCTGTGTCAACACTAGGACAACAATCTTGAGACTCCGATTGTTGATCGTTTTGATCAAGAGTTGGTTCCCTACCTTCTCAGTCCCTGCAATGCAATGAGTGGCTATGTAGTCCTCTATGTTTGTTCCACTCCTAGATCCTCGGGCTTTGAGGTTCAACACTTCACCCCGATGTGGAAATCCTGTCAAGAATTATATTTCCTCAACTTCAATCCTCAATGGTTTCCCATCATGGTTGAAGGTCTCTATATCTAGATCCTATTAGTTCACCAACATCTGGAGTAGTCTCACTTGATCCCTCATGCCTTTGAGAGACAAAACATTGTATATCCAACATCTTCTTAATTCCATTTGGGCCCCTGGATATCTCTCCACTACAACATCAACCTCTTCATGCTCTCTTTCTCTCCACTCTAGCACCATCCTGCAAGTTTAAAATAATTTTTTTGAGTCAATAACATTTTAAAAATTCAATCCACATACTTGTACACGAGCTGCATCTTACACATTCATTTATAGGGCTGCATATATGCAGTCTATTTTGATAAAAATCATGTATATGGATATGTATACACGACCCAATGAACTATAGCCCACATACACCCTAGTTTCTAATTTGCACTTTGAAATACTCAAAAAAGGAAACCTAATTGCAAATACTAATCCACTAGAAATGAAGAGAAGGAAAACATGACTTACTTGGTCCATATAGTTGTCGATTATGTCACTCGTGGCTCCTACAATCCGCAGCTAAAATTCGGGTGCAATTTGGTCCAAAATGCACTATTTGGGTAAAAAATACAAATGGTATAGTAAAATTGGTTATTTTCACTATTTATAAATTTGTTTCACCCACTTTGCATAGTTCTTGCTAATATTTTGGCCTAATGGAATAATAAAGCAGTGGATGGAGTTGGTTTTGGTGGTTTTATCCAGGGATTCTTGAGGTTTATAGCACCATGTCGCTCGTTTGTAACTTTGGCAGGTATTTCCATTGTCCAACATATAGGATATAAAATCACTCCATTTTGCACATTTACATTATCCTATAACTGCAATTCATATGCCCTAGGTACAAACCCATTTAGTAGTGACACAAAACCTTCCCTTTGCAAATAGTAGTGTCATTATTGAATGGTAGAGACTTACCAAACATAGGTACTCTAGTTAGAACCTCTATGCCATTCAGTGCCCATGCATAGATTTTGTCAGTAGGACCGGGAGTCCCTTATAACTAATATATTACTTTGTGTTCGAACCTCATTTATTACTCATAAGCATGCTGCCCTATACCTATGGGACTCCCAATGAGTATAGTTTAAGCTATTTTCCAACTCTATCAAAAAGCAAAAAGATTTTCGAGTGAACTTGTCTCTTTCACACTCATAAATTGGATTTTAAAGGACGTCTAGTTGGTGCAAGTTTATCCCTTTTTCAAAACCAAGTAGACTTAATTTATGAAAAAGGACATTCTTTGGTGTTAAGTTGTAATTACATCTCATTCTCTTGCTTGCAGTATTGAGCCTATTTTCAGTTCTATCTTTCACATTATAATCCTATCACCTCAGCAGTTTTCATCATCAGCCAAGCAGAGCCTTGCTTATATCCTTTGCAGCTTGACACCCTATACCCCAAGAGGAAACATTCCCCCAATTTTCCATATCCTGTATGAACCTCCTTGCATTGAGCGTAGGTATGTTCCATTTTTGGAACTAGTTGCTTACCAACGACACTCATTTTCTCCTTTGTATCATAACATTCATTTGACTATGAAAAAAAAATACAGGCGGGAAAAGAATATTATCTTATGTTGGAAGCAGTCATGTCGCCTTTGAACAGAGAACAAATTTTTTAGTCCACTTGTCATCAAAATTTTGTGTTAAGCATGACCTTAGGAAGCTGAGCTCGTTACTAATATTTTACTCCCCCAACTGGTTACTATTCCAGTCCCTATGGAGAGTTTTATTGGTGCCTCCTACATCAAAAAGTTTCATCAGTGAGTCTATGCTTCCATAGTCATCCATATGTCTCATGCTCTTGTTCAAAGGATGTTTATCAGCCTATGTCATCCATTTCTCAGAACTCTTGAATTTGCATGTCGACCATATCCTTAGTGTGTCTCAGAGTTACATGAAGTTGTAGTCCTATCGTGCACCCTGGTTCTACTTTCATTATTGGTAGGTAACTGTTGGCCCTTGACCAAGTTTTGGGAGTTTCTTGGTCATGTTGATTTATTTTGGGACTTTGACAACCTGTCGAAGGAGGAGCGCAAAATGAAGCAAAGATCATAGGATATCAACCCCCTTTTGGGACCTCTTTTTGGGTTGTTGGGAATATGTAACGGGAAAGGGATGTCATCCCATGGGTTTACCCATGTTTAGGCCTATTTTGTAATGTATAAATAGATACCTAGGTGATGTAGGAAAGGGATGATGAGCTAAGTGCCAAGTGCAAGTAATAGTTGTATATGCTCTGTGCATGATTGTAAAAGACTCACAGATCTGAGTGCAAGTGGTTGTGGAAGATTGTGAAAGGCTTAGTGCTGTAGCGCAAGGAAGAAGGATCTAGAGAGTTGCGTAGATATTCTGTCCTGTGCGGAGAAAGGATTGTTGAGGCTCTGTGCTGTAACTGATTGACTGAGATAATAAAGAAGAAGGGTTGGTGGACATAGGGCCAGGGTGGTGGTGAACTGTGTCATCTTGCTTTGTGCCTTATCTTTATGTATTCATATGTTATATGATAATTTCTTTGATAGATAGATATATTCATGCTTGGTGCTTATTATGTGTGAGAATGTTAGATCTGATCTAGATAGTCATGATTAGTGCTTGATATGCTCATTCTGATCCATTTGTATATGCTAAGTGTGGGTATAAGGTAGATTAAGGTGAACACTGTGAGGCTTTGTTTTATCATCGAAGTAGATAATGATTGCATGTTAAATAACCGAAGGTGCTGAATGCTTTATTAAGTAGTATAATTATAGGTCTGTGTCCCAGCTAAGGTTGCAGACACTTGAGTCATGCAACCACCCCTGCCTCTACCTCAGGTGAGACTTCATCTGCTTCACAGGTGTTGCCGAAAGGGCCGGTAGTTAGGGTTTTTTTGGTGAGCTCTTGTAGCGTTGAACCCTGGGTTTTCCCTTGTGCCAAAAAATGGTTCTGTTGCCGGGACCTGAAACTATGATTGCTCGGAACTGAGAAAGAGAAAGCTTTGTGCAAAGATTCATCCCAAAATTGTGAAATCTCTGTGCGTAGATCTATGCCCTAGTGTGCAATATTCTACTTGATCTGTAAAACTCACTGCTAAATAAAGAAGGTTAGATCTTAGAGAAAGAAGCCCGATCTGAAGAGGGAAGGGTAGATCTGAAAGAAAGAAGTTCAGATCTGTAGAAAATAAGTAGGATCTAAAATCTTTGTTCTCCAAGAAAGGTAAAAGTGAGAAGTTATTATTGAAAGAGGTAATATCTGTAAGCTTTGTGCTCTGATAAAGGTAAGAATAGTGAAAAGTATTAGATCTGAAATCTTTGTGCTATGTAAAAGAAAGATAAGTGGAAATTTTTGTTTCTAGAGTATGGATCTAGGTATATTTGATAGGTTTTTTCCTAGTTTGAAAGCTAGGGTGTTAATAGATGAAAGAAGGTTAGATATGAATATATCTGATAAGAATAATTGGAGATATGTTATACCTGTGAATAGAAATAATGTTTGGACTAACAAATGGATGCATGATCCTAGAAATAATTTGTTGCAGGTTAGTTGCAATGATCCTAGTGCACAGTACAGAAGAGGTTGGGGATCATTGAAAAGAAAGAGAGGATTAAACCTCTGTTATAGTTGTAGGAGGCCAGGACATATTTCTAAGGAATTCCCCAGTGGAAGACCGAGTTGTCTCTGTTGTAAGGCTATGGACCATGAAGTGTTGGATTTCCCTAGAATGATCGCTAAGCTTGAAGGAATGAACCTGAGTCAAGAGAACCCTAAGGAAGATCCAGAAAAGGAAGAACCTCAGCAAGAATGAGAGAAAGTATGGATATGAATAAAAGAAACCCTGAATGACCACCGACATGTCAGCTTATCAAAGATTTTAAAAGAGAAGGAATGCATCGAAGCAAGAATAGGGGACTTCGACATTGACTGTGTTATGGATGAGGAAACACAGATGGGTATTTTGCTAGAGAGAACCTGTGAAGCTATAGGAAGTCCTGCTATGATCCCTTCACTAGGGGGAATAAGTTTATTCAGAGGAAAATTAGTAAACCTATGTGGAAGGCTCGCTTGGATACCTATGACTGTCAATGGAACTTCGACAGAAGAAGAATTTGATATTATTAAATTTGTTGAAGATAACACCCCATTTACCATGCTAATAGGAACACCTTGGATTGATAGAGATCAAGCCAGATGAAAGGAAGAAGAAGAAGTTTTGGAACAAAAGAAGAAAGAGTTAAAAGACTTTATAACCAAAAGGATTGAGCACTTGATTGAGGAACAAACGAGTCAATCACAAATATTTAATACTAGCAACCAGGATGTCGAAGCTAAGAGAACATTAGAGGATCCCTAGGAGATTGAATTACTTACCCCAGGCACAAAAAAAGTATTACCCAAAAACTCTAGGAAATAATTTCAACAACGTGAAGTAACTATGACCAAAGAAGAAAAGAATCAGAATGAGAAAAACATTACTGAGATGAAGCTCACTAGAAAGAAGGTTAGAAAGTTAAGAAAGAAATGGGCTAATACTAAAAGATTACATGAGGTTCTAGAGGAGACCTCGCAGAAAGAAAAATTACAAAATTTGAGCTTCGTCAGGATATTAGAATAGCGACATATGGCACTTCGCCATGACAAAGCAATATAGTTGTTGGGACCGATATATCCGTTCGATTTCCACTCCAAATAGACAGAAAAGAAACAAAGGTTCGTCATCAGACCGTTGGAATGTGCTATAATGGAAAGAACAAAGTTAATGAAGCCTTCATATCCGTTGGAAGTGATCCATTACAAAAGTTGTCTATTTATCCCGCCGTGCCATACAATGAGAACACTTTTGCTAATTGAGAATTTGAGCTCCCAACCTTGATTAAGATTTCCTAGTTGTTGTCGCAAGAGTTGGTTCTAGGCTGTAATAGAGCCAAGCCTTAGCACATTTTAAATGAAATTAATTTTTTCACTCGGATTTGACTTGGGTTGCATGCAAGTAAATTTTGAGATAACATCAAACCACTTTTGATTGGAAATTTCCCCTTCCAACCCAAGAGGGATCTCTCAAAAATATGTCACAATAGAATATTTAATAAGCTTAACAATGGGAAGATCTGTGGGTAACAAAAGGTTTTTAGGGTTGGTGGGTTGGACCAAGAGGTAGTCCATTGGGAATGGAGTCAAATGATCAAGAAAATAATAAGAGTGTTTTGACGATGGAAATCCATGGAACAGAGGCGAGGTAGAAGCTGATTACATAGAGAAGGATTTATAAACGTATGGCAGTAGAATAGAGAAAAACATATCAAAATGTAAGGAGCACTTAGCAATGAGTGAATTCCAAGCATAAATCAGTGGAAAGAGATCGTTGGGACAGAGCATCTATCCAAGGATGAATTCTGAACCTTCATATCTCTACAAGAAACAACCTATAACATGTCCTGCAATAGAGAATCTAACAAACATATGAATTCCATTACAGACACAGTCACAAATCGGGAAGAAAATGGAAATAAAACCAAGTGAAATGATGCGAGCATGAAGCAATAAGACATTCTCTGCAAAAAAAATCACAAGAATCTCTGTTGTAGATTAAAAATGCCTCTGCACTCTTTTATTTAAACAAGAAAACAAATGCTACAACCCAGGAGTACTACTCATGTGTGTCTTTTTCCCCACTTCTCTCTCAAAGAGATATACAATATATAAGCCTTCAATGTATAACATATGATAAACGACCTCAAAACTGACTGAGAAACAAACTGGCAATTATTTAACTGAAATCTGGGTGCGTTCCTACATTTCTAGGTCATGTCTGTAACACCATCTTGCAGGGAAATTTTACCTACCTTAACGAGCTCTAAATTAGGATATTAAAATACCATTGGAAATATTAGGATCTGTAGATTTCAATCAACTATTCAAACGTGTAAAACAACCTCTCCAAGGTTGAGAAAAGTGAGTTTCCCCACATGCAAGTTTTTTTTGGAAAAACCTGCAATTTCAATGCCTAACAGGCTGAAAACAGGGGTATCTTAGCCACCGAAAGTACTGGCTTTCGACAGCTAAAAGTGAGATTTCAAAGAATCGTAAGCCATTGAAAGTCTCGAAACCCCGATTTCAGGTTTTGGGTTTCGGGGAAATGAAGCAATGGTCAAAATCTTATGTCGGCCAAACCCCCGACTGCCGAAAACCCAAAATGGTGACGTGGAATTTATGTAAAACTTTATTATAGCAATTTTCTTGCCATTTATTGCATTCTTTTAGTACCTCCACGTGACTTGATTTCCGGGTAAAAACACATCTACACTTTTGATAGCTAAGGGCATATGAAACCTGAGATTTAAGCTATCGAAAGTCTGGACTTTCGGTAGCTAAACACTATAATTTTTTTCCTCCTAAGCTACCGAAAGCCAAAATTTCAATATTGGTTCCAACATAGGATCCATCTAGGGATGGCGCTTTCCTGCAAAGCACCAAGAACATTAGACCAAGTGCCTTCATCCATTGGGGGACCTGAGATCATCCTTATCAAACGTTGAACCTTGTCACTTTGCTTGCACCTTTCCGAAAAAACCTGCTTATGCATTCATTGGGCTATGGAGTCATAATGTCTGTGAAACTGATCTTTGGAAATCCTGTAGCCTGATTGTATCCTGATTTGCTTATTCAAGAAATCAAAAACTGAAAATGATCTAGCTGCTCGTATGAAGAGCTTATTCTCCTGGCTACTCCTACTCTAAGAAACTGTACTGCCTCTTATCAAGTGAAATCATGTTTCCAATGAAGCCATATAAGAAATTGATTTACTGATATATTCTTTGATTCGTACCCGAAAAATATAGTAAACCATAGCATGCAGAAATGTAGTTCGAAAAGATGAAAAAACCGACTCTCATTTGACAAGAATGTTTTGACATATATGCTGCTCATTGACTCCAAATGATCAACAACAGGATCATAAAAGTCACATAGAAATACCTCATTTTGTTGTTGTTCTAATTGACTGAAATGTTGTTGCTCGCTGCCTTTACTGATCTGAATGTTGAATGTGGACTGCTTAATATTTGCTGGGGAAACATGCATGATCAACTGTTGATTTAAACTTGTCTTCTCTCCTTCATCATATCCATGTGATTTGATTGCATCACTATGATATGCTGGCCTATTACAACTGAAAAATTTTAAGAGGGAAGAAGATATATGTTCTTCATTTCCTACATTACTGTCTCGATAATGATCAAATGAAAACCGTGTCTGAAAATATATATCATGAAAAAATTTATGATCACCCTCTCCAACAATGATATCTTTGGAGGATGTATCAAAGTTAAAAGGATCTTCACTGGACTCTTGAACAACAGACTCATATCTATCTTCAACCATAGCATTCATACTTTTCTGATCATCTTTTAGTTCATAAGTAGGATTTGATGAAATTTCATTAGACAACAAATCTTTAAAATCCTCTTCATCATCACTATACTCATCATATTTAGGTTCAACAGATAACTCTGGAGTGTCATCAGTCAGAAAAATGCTCATAATATCGACTGTGGATTCCTTAAGCATGGGAAATTCAGGTTCTTTCTCTGGCATGATGTCTATCTTAGATTTATACTCCAAATCACAGTCTAAAACATCCTTGAACAACAAACTTCCTTCAAGACTATTAAATGTGATAGCCCTATCCTCTTCATGAAACAAAACATGGCTTACAAGATGATTTCCTGGCTGGAAATCATCATCATAAATAGGTTCATTAACCTCTTGTAAGTTTTCATCAAACACATGACTGCCATGATTTAAAATCCGATTTACATTTTCAGAAATGGAAGAAGTCTGACTCTCATATCCAGGACTGTGTATACACTGCAAATATCTGTAAGCAGGGGCTGTAACATGACTATGCAAAATAAGGTCTATTTTTTCTTCAGTCAAAGGAGAAGGTGGTCTCTGTATTTTCTGGATAAAACAACAATTCTTTTCTTTCTTTTCTGCAGGTTAACCATGACGTTGAATATCGTATTCTTGAATATGATCACAAGAGATATCATATCCATATTCTTTATCAACCAACTCTTCTTCATACTGATTATCTTCATCGACTTGAGAAATTTCTGATATTCCTTCCTCCTCTTCAAGAAGATTAGTTTGATTTTGTTGTCTTATGAATTTTATATTACATCAATCTTCAAAAAGTATTTCAATTGAATAGATTCTTTTACAATATTGATGCAAAAGGATGTGAAAATCTTTCAATGAAGGAATACTGGAATGGGGTAAAGATTTATACCAAATCCTAGCATCCTTTTCAAACGAAAACATAAACAATTTCATGAGGACATCTTCATGGTGTATATTTAATTCATCCATGAGCTTGTGGAATTCAAAAAGTATTGAGCGGGATTGTCGTTCACATATTCTCCAAATTTAGGAAGGACATCTTCCCAAAATTTAATGTCTGGAACAATGTTGGGAAAACCATAAACATTTGTAAAGTCCATAGGAGAAAACCTTGCAACAATCTGAGCAATGAACAAATTCGACATTTTGAGACTAGCGGAGTCGCCAGTGAATCATGTAGAGTCTTGGAACCAAAGAGTCACCAGGTGAATGATCACAACCAATTGAATTCCTATCCCTTATTCACCATCAAGGAATATATCTAAAATTTTTGTCGTATCCTAGGGAAGATAGCTTCGTTCCTCCGTCCCCGACAACGGTGCCAGAAAATGTTGTCGCGAGAGTTGGTTCTAGGCTGTAATAGAGCCAAGCCTTAGCACATTTTAAATGAAATAAATTTTGTCACTCAGACTTGACTTGGGTTGCATGCAAGTAAATTTTGAGATAACCTCGAACCACTTTTGATTGGAAACTATCCCTTCCAACCCGAGAGGGATCTCTAAAAAATATGTCACAATAGAATATTCAATAAGCTTAACAGTGGGCAGATCTGTGGGTAACAAAAGGTTTTTAGGGTTGGTGGGTTGGAACAGGAGGTAGTCCATTGGGAATGGAGTCAAATGATCAAGAAAATAATAAGAGTGTTTCGGAGATGGAAATCCATGGAACAGAGGTGAGGTAGAAGCTGATTACATAGAGATGGATTTATAAAAGTATGGCAACAAAATAGAGAGAAAACATATCAAAATGCAATAAGAACTTAGTAATAAGTAAATTCCAAGCATAAATCAGTGGAAAGAGGTGGTTGGGACAGAGAATCTATCCAAGGATGAATTCTGAACCTTCATATCTCTACAAGAAACAACCTATAACATGTCCTGCAATAGAGCATCTAACAAACAGATGAATTCCATTACAAACACAGTCACAAATTGGGAAGAAAATGGAAATAAAACCAAGTGAAATGATGCGAGAATGAAGAAATAAGACATTCTCTGCAAACAAAATCAAAAGAATCTATACTGTAGATTAAAAATGGCTCTGCACTCTTTTATTTAAACAGGAAAACAAATGCTACAACCCAGGAGTACTAATCATGTGTGTCTTTTTCCCCACTTCTCTCTCAAAGAGATATACAATATATAAGCCTTCATTGTATAACATATGATAAACGACCTCAAAACTGACTGATAAATGAACTGGCAGTTATTTAACTGAAATCTGGCACGTTCCTACATTTCTGGGTCATGTCTGCAGTGTCATCTTGCGAGGCACTTTTACCTACCTTCCTGAGCTCTAAATTAGGATCTGAATATACCACTGGAAATATTAGGATTTGTAGATGTCAATCAACTATTCAAATGTGTAAAACGACCTCTCTAAGGTTGAGAAAAGTGAGTTTTCCCACAGGTATTTTTTTTGGAAAAACCAATGATTTCGGTGGCTAAAAGCCGAAACAGGCTAGCCGAAACAAGATTTTTACCCTGGCATGACCGCGGATCACTCTCTTGCACAGGAGATAAAGGATATGTATGGTGATGTCGAGAAGGGCACACAAGGCTACAAGTTAGCCTCTATCCAGAGCGATGCAGTGCACCTTACCTGTCAGCTGATCGCAGGCAAGCTAGTTCGCAAGAATTGAATGACCCAAGTGACTGGATTTTTAGTAGAACTCACAGGGAAGTGCGTGGAGGGCCTACATATGAATTGGGACAAATAATTGGTGAACCAGCTAGAATTGGACTATAGGGAAGCGCAGGACCAAGGGTACAAGTTCCATTTTAGCTGGCTTCTTATATTAATAGCTTTCATCGCATGGGAGATGCCAGAAGGTGCAACCTTCCTGGATGTCGAGCCCTTTGAGCCATTGGATGGGAAGTTCAGTACGCTATGGTACTCCAGCAACATGAACAAGTAGTGGCAGTCCAATGTCATTTTCCACACTTATTACAACCAACTGAAGATCGCAATCCAGGCTACGCCTCGCTCCACCCCGAACACACTTCACAGATTTAGGCCATTGATGAAATTAAACATGGACTGCCACTTCATCTACATCACACTGTGCACTGATGAGCATCACCAATAGTTGCATTCCTACTACAAACTAACAGGGGAATACTTAGAACATATTACTAAGGAGTGGTCAATGGACCTCCTCATACCAGCTAACCCCATGGAGCTCTCTGATGTTGATAGTATAGAAGCCGTGCATGATACACCTGGACAAAGAAAGATCAAGAAGAATGAAGAATCCCAGGATGTCCACAACACTTCAGCATAGACTCCTTCTATCTCACCTGAGAAAGGAGGTGATGGTGGAGAGATAGATGGCACCAAAGTCGAATAGAAGAAAGACAAGGTCACACCGCCAAGATATGAAGATGATCCCTCAAAGAAAAGGAAGGTTTCCCCTTCGAAACCTTCTTCAAGGAAGAAATGAAAGCAACTAGAACAAATTTTGAGACCACCCTAACCTCAGACAACTTCGACTTCATCATTTCTGCACTGAATGATGCTTCGCTGGAGATAGAAGAGAAGAAGGAAGAAAATTAGGAGGAGATGTTCAGTTGGATCAAGATGGAATTTCAAGAAGTGAAACAAGCACTATAGTCCAGCCACACAGTATCCACTGCACCCCTGATGGTAGGAACACCAGAAATGGGAGATGAGCCAACTCAACTCCACCTGATTGCTGATATGGTCGAAGATTGCCTTCGACAAGCACAGGAGGAAACAACACAAGCCACCCAGGCTCTGGCACAAGCACAGGGAGCTCTGTTAGAAAAATGCAGTAACACAGAACGAGAGAAGCTTGCTATGCAAGCGAAGTTTGTTGAAGACAAAGCAGAGCTACAACAAAGCAATGAACAATTGGTCGTTGAGCAAATTGAATTTAAGG
This sequence comes from Picea engelmannii, assembly GCA_009831015.1. Taxonomy (NCBI): domain Eukaryota; kingdom Viridiplantae; phylum Streptophyta; class Pinopsida; order Pinales; family Pinaceae; genus Picea; species Picea engelmannii. The sequence continues at coordinate 51,106 of ML839223.1, read as the reverse complement.
AAAGGGTCAACAAAGCACTTCACTCTATGATAATCGTTGAAGTCCAGATCAAGGACCAAGTTCCACAACATGGCATAATTGGAAGAGGTAAACCATAAGCTCCAACAACACATCATGGATCTAGAACTCCATGCTGTACCCGAAACCCCTCAGGAGATAAGAGACGAACGAGAAGCAACTGATCACAACGTAGTTGGCATATTAAAATATCTTTCCTTGGAGTGCAAGTAGCTAAGTAATCAGAGCGTCCAGACATACAAAAAACTTAGAGAGAATCCAGAATTGCAGATGTTGGAGTCGCAGCTCCAAGAATCAAAACAACATGTAGTTACACTACAGGTATAGCTAAAGGCCCTGTCAGTTGTAGACAGGATGAAGATATCACATTAACAACGTACAACTCAACAACAGGTTCCTATGATTCAAATTAAAGTGATGGAACTCACTCAACGACTTCAACCTGTGGAAGATCAAGCATGCCTATTATATACAGAGGTCGAGAGACAGGGATCAGAGCTTGAACAGGTCTTCCTCTTAGCGGAGCAGTGCTTGGAAGGACTGGTGAATGATGCACTGATCTAGGAGTTCATTGAGAAAGAGGATACAACAAAACAACAAGTCGAAGCAGCTCGAGCCAAGATCGAGGCATTTGAGGTAGTATTGGTCAGATTGGAGTGACTCAGGACGAGTCACAGGTGAGTGTTGGGGGCCTGTTGGCCCTTGACCAAGTTTTAGGAGTTTCTTGGTCATGATGACCTATTTTGGGACTTCGACAGGCTGTCGAAGGAGGAGCGCAAGACGAAGCAGATATCACGGCATCTCGGCCCCCTTTTGGGCCTCTTTTTGGGTTGTTGGGAATATGTAACGGGAAAGGGATGTTGGCCCATGGATTTACCCATGTTTAGGCCTATTTTGTAATGTATAAATAGATACCTAGGAGATGTAGGAAAGGGCTAATGAGATAAGTGCCAAGTGAAAGTAATAGTTGTATATGCTCTGTGCATGATTGTAAAAGACTCGTAGAGTTGAGTGCAAGTGGTTGTGGTAGATTGTGAAAGGATTAGTGCTGTAGTGCAAGGAAGAAGGATCTAGTGAGTTGCGCAGATATTTTGTCCTGTGCATAGAAAGGATTGTTGAGGCTCTGTGCTATAACTGATTGACTGAGATAATAAATAAGAAGGGTTGGTGGACGTAGCCCCAGGGTGGGGGTGAACCAAATAAACATTGTGTCATCTTGCTTTGTGCATTATCTTTATGTATTCATATGTTATATGCTAAGTGATTTGATAGATAGAGATATTCATGCTTGGTGCTTATTTTTTGTGATAATGTTAGATTTGATCTAGATGGTCATGATTAGTGCTTGATATGCTCATTCAGATCCATTTGTATATGCTAAGTGTGGTTATAAGGTAGATTAAGGTGAACACTACGAGGCTCTGTTTTATCAGCGAAGTAGATAATGATTGCATGTTAAAGAACCGAAGGTGCTGAATGCTTTATTAAGTAGTACAATCATAGATCTGTGTCCTAGATAAGGTTGCAGACACTTGAATGCTATAACCACCCTTGCCTCTACCTCGGGTGAGACTTCATCTTCTTCGCAGGTGTTGCTGAAAGGGCCGATAGTTAGGGTTTTGTTGGTGCGCTCTTGTAGCATTGAACCCTGGGTCTACCCCTGTGCCAACAGTAACCTTAAACCCAACAATCAACATTTTATCATTGGTCATTGACTGGGAGGTTTCCCTTGTGTTCCACATAAATAAATCTATTCACACATTGGGATTCATGTAGTGTCTTGGATGCCATTATCCTTATTTGTGGCTTTCTCTCCTTTGTCGACAATTTTCCTTATTGGCTGCTATTTAGAGGTTATTTTTCGTGCACTACTTGCATCTGGTGCATGTGAAAGATGCTGAACATGTTCTTCATTTGAGTTCCTCCAAATCATCAAGCTCCTTCTTTGTACCTCGTGCTGAATGATGAGAGATTCCTTAATCCTCTCCTTTCAGCAGGCCACCTTCCATCGAATTTAGCCCATCTATTATGGAAACGAGACCTATAGTCCTATGAGTACCTAGAGGCTTGCAGTCATCAGTGGAAGGTTCTCTTGCCATCGACAGTTGGGAATACATCAATGTCTTGATCGATGGATTCTTCAAGTGTTTGACCTCAAATCCTTTATTCACACTTGTAAGAATGTACTCGGTGCCTTGATACCTACTTTCATTATCGGTAGGTTGTCTCACGTTTGTTAACGATATACCTTAATGGCTTGTAATCAAACGAAGTCTCATTGTGTTCAACCTCAACTCCTTTATTCACATAATGTATACCTTCACCTTTGGTGGATCATGTAGAAGACTTGAAGACATTAGTTCATAGTCACAACTTTCTTGAACTGTTGCTATATTTCATTGGAATGGTGCCTATATGACTTCAATGATCATGGGAGATCAGATTGTACTCCATTGTATACAAATATCTTCATATTGATTTTGAGACTGGTTTTCACTGGGCCTTGTTCATGACTATGACAACCTATGGCATGTATCTACTCTTGTATTTCCTATTCATTGCCAATGATAGTTGTTTGGTATATTTCCACATGGATCTGCAGTATAATTCAAATTGGAAACCATGTGCACAAAGTCAATATAGATTGTAATATTCTTATGAGAAACTAGTTCGTCCAGCTGGGTCTCCATTACTACACTTATGGGAATTATAATATATTTTGACAATCGCAGATACTCCTCTAACCTCACACATTAGGGGGCATATGTTATAGCAAGATTTGCATTACCCCATGAAAAATTTCTCAGAAGGCCTTTTCCATTTCCTTATGTGTACTTGAAGTCCCTTTTTGCAATTCCCATAGCTAAAAACATATATTTTTCCACATATGCGAGCTCTAACAACTATACAACATGCATATACATAGGTTGCACCATTACAACCCACATACATCGAGTTTTGTTCTCAAAATTTAAAAATGGTGTCAGGTTTTCATGTCACATCATGGGATCCATGATCCTTGACCTTCCATATACTGGAAACGTTTTGTCTCGGCCCTTCAATTCCATTTGAAGGTTATAAATGGGCCATATCCAAGATGTGGAAAAGGAGGAGAAGAATTCAACTTTGAGAGCAAAGTTACTCTGGAGAAATTATTCACTTCATATTGACTCTACATCCCTTTGTCCTTTTAAGTCTAAACACATTGTTAAGCCCCCAAGATCTTCCCTATTTGATGGAGAACCTCATTGTATCTCTTATATGAGCTTGCCTTTGGTGGAGGATTGAAGTGGTGGAGGCCAAGATGGAAGGGACTTAGTTTCTCGGTTCCGAACATGCTGACATAGAAGTTTATCATTCATACACTTTTGTTGATTAAATTTTAATAGAAATACTCTCTTCTCGTCCAATTATTGTCTTGCAAATATTTGAATTTTTATTCCATGGGCATATTTGTTATGAATATTGATGGATTATGCTATTGAATGTGCTAAATTTATATATTATCACCATATGCTTGCATATCTTGGTTGTTGAGGACAAGTTGTAGGTGTATTGCTTTGGGTCAAGTGCTCAACAATGGACTTCATTGAACCTCTGGATGAGGTAGGCTCTTTATCTTGTCTTGTTAGCATATTTGTTTATATAACATACCTAAGATTAGAGTTGATTTCTGCAGTCATTTCCATCTATTTTGGTTTACCCCATGCCATAGAGTGATTTTCCTCATAACACCTGGGCATGAAATAGTGGGTCAACATCCATGTTGTTATTCATATCTACAAAATCCAAGTGGCTGAATCAGATCTGAGCGTGCACAAGTAGGAGAAGCTACAAACTTGGGTACAAGAATATCTTTGATGGTGCAAGAACAATTGTAACAATAAGAAGTTGAGCATGAAATTTATATTTGATAAAATATATAGCTTTAAAACTGTTGTTAACATATTAATAACTTGGGAAAATATCAAAATAAAACAACTTTTACCTCATGCACTTGTTAAGGGTCTTAAGCTTGCAAAAAGGTGAAAATAGATGATAGTAAGTTAGGTTTAGATGCATAGATAGGGGATTGGTGGCCAAAATGAGTGTCTGGTGAGTGACATAATGGGAGATCAACATCACCCCCACACCTGACCATTTTCATGTACTCATGCAAAGACATCACAAAAATGATGAAAATTGGAATCTTCCCTCTTCAACCACTAAGAGGGATTTGCTATGTTGATCAATATGTCGAGGCCTGGATTTTTTCTTTCCCAACATATCACTCCTTTTCTGGATTGGCTTCTTTGTTTGAAGAATTTTGTGTATATTTCTCTTGATATTCTTGGTCTCTAACTGGAGTTTCTCAAGTTTCTCCTGCAACTTCCTCCTCTTCCATTTTGACTACTCATTTTCTCTTAATATGCACCTGTTCAAAGTAGATAATTCTATCACTTCATGTTCCAACTTCTTAATATTTTTTCCTTCCTTCTTAAGAAAAATTTGAGCATTCATAATCATCCAATCCTCTCTTGGAAGGTCCATGAATAACTATACTTGGGGGAGTTCTAGGCTTATGTTTCTTCTTGAGAAATTGTTGAACATCCTCAAGCACTCTATCATTACCTTTTTCTTTCTCTAAAGATATATAAAATTTTCTTTGTCCTATTGTTGATATGTTTGGTTCAACAAGGTCGTTAATCTCTTTGTGACTAGGTTATGGAGACGATGTATGCAGCAGAGCCCAACCCTTAGTCTTTGGTCGCTTAGAAATATTGAAAATATTTTCAATTGGTTGAGTATCCTCATCATCTAAAGAAATTGGGTCTTCCATTGTTGTAGACTGTGGATATATGAAAGTCGATTTAACCCCTTTTTTTAGCGCAATTTTTCTTCTGGTAAAAAAATTCCTATGTTACCTTGTTTAGTCATATTTTGAATGATTCTTAGAATTGGACGAGGTGTAATTAATGGCCTAGTAACTGAAACTCCTTTTGCAGGCCTGAAATTCCTCAATATTTTTATGTGAGATACGAATCCCTTGACTCTAAGAGAGCTGAGGTATTCATAACAATCAATTTTCGTAATATTTATACCTGATTTCTTAGACTCTCCACCACAATTACAAGTATATGATCTACAAATGCATTTACAATAAAAAAGTGTTCCCAAGTTTCATTTCTTTTACAAAGCTCAACCTCCATTAGCAGTTTTATCAAACCATGGTGACCTTGAATGATTACATTAGTTGCCACATATAATCACCGAGCCCTTAGTAATAATGATGGATGCATGATTACAATAAAAGGTGTGATCATGATGCATATAAGTGGAGTATGAAAGTGGGTGAAGATATAGCACATATGTTTAAGGAATACAAAGTTGGCAAACATCGTATGGGTGTTCTGTACATATGGATATAAGTCGTAGGTTTACAGAGTACAAATAAAACATATGACTATAGGGTATAAACACATGGTGTAGTAAAAAATTAAACATGGAAAGGATGGATGGTTAGATATGAATTATAGATTTGTTTAAATAACATCCCTTGTTCTCAATAAACCAACTAGAATTCAAAAGCAATTTTACCTTAAAATGTCATGACTCAATTTTTTTACTGCATATGCATAATCTAAATGAATGTAGGAAATGATGAAATTGATCTTGTTGCTATGTTGATGTTTTAGGTGCCCAAATATGGAGAAGAAAACCACACTATGCTCTTCTTAGCCAAAAATCTTCTTTTAAAGTGTAGTTACAACGTTCCAGTACCTGCATTAAATTTCCCGTGTTGGTGCGGGAATACTGTAAATTACTAAACTTTTCCAGTTTAGGTACAAAAATGTTGTAGGGTGTTGTTTTTCTCCTTTGGTGTCCTAAATAAATTTCTACTTTATATTGAATACTCTGCAACAAGGTTCTAAGGTAATTGGATTTTGAGTTGCCATGAAGACCTGCAAAATATGAAAAAAGATTTGAAATTATTGGGGGAATGTAGGATGCAAGCCAAAATACAAGGACTGTAAACTGATATCGCTGCAACAAGTATGTCATCCCATTTATAATTTTTTAGTGCACCAACACAACAAAAATATAAATTGATCAAATATAAAGTACATCCAATGCCACATTCATTTAAAAATTCCAAATACACACTTGATGATAATTAACATGGAAATTTTCATATTTAAACAATTTCTGAGGATCACTTATGGATATTCCCCTTATGACCGACCAAGATAATTCAAACATAACTGACCACATAAAATATTTTTAATCAAATTTTAGTATTTCTATTCTATAGCAAAGATTTCTATTTCCTCGCTTATACAAACTTCATCAAAATATTAGCAACACTTATGTTGAGGGAGCTCTGTATAAATTAGAGTAGGGAATTTTTTCTTTTCCTTTATACATGGAAATAAAATGAGTATCAACAATCTTAACAACTGAAAAACTCAAGGAAACCGACCATCCTTTTCCAATCAAAATATTTACAATCATTCAAGTAATAAAGGTGAATTTCAAAGTTGAGTATATTCGGCTTCTAAGATCATTGTCCCGCTCTCAAGATAATACATCTTAGATATAGTATGAATTGGATGATAGGTTCTTAAGGTGAACTTAGGGTTATTCTCAAATGGTAGTTAGATGGAGAAGAAGGGATCAGGAAAATACAAAGGTAAACTACCTTTCAAATGTTTCAATTGTGGTAGAATAGGTCATTTTTCAAATAAATGTCCCCACAAAAGAAAGGATAAGACGTATGAAGATGAGGAGAAGCATAAACACAAAAATTTATTTAGAGAGAATAACTTTAAGAATAAAAGTCTTTGCATAAACAAAGAGGATGATCCTTCAGATGATGAAGACTATAACTCCCCTATTGAAGATAAATTAAATGACTTCATACTTATGGCCAAAGAGGATTATGATAATAACAACATAGGAAGTGAAGTTAATGAAGAAGAAGTTGTGGTTGACATGGAAGGAGAACTGATCAGTGCACTGGAAGAGATTGACAGACTAAGAATTAAGAACATAAAGCAAAGACAATTGCTGATACAGTTCGAGAAAGACAGTAAAAAACCTGATGAAGAACTTGTCCTACTAAAAGTAGAATTAGAAGAGGCAAAGAAAATTGAATACATTCTGAAACGACAGTTATCAGAAAAGAAGGAGAGATGTGAAGCATTAGAAGAAGTAGTGAAAACTAGGAAAGAGATGGAGAAGTTTCAAGCCTTGTATAATCAGAATCTGTCAAGTATCAAAGCCTCAGAAGGATTAGCCTCCATCCTAAATCAGAAAAGGAATCCAAATTTGAAAACCGGTTTGGGTTATGAAGAGGGATCAAGTAGTGGCAAGCCAAGAAACAAAGAACCCATCAAGTTTGTCAAATGTACAACCAATAACAACAACGAACCTGCAGGAACAAAGGAAGACAATCAGCCACCCAGGATGAGTAAGGTAAAAGATGAAAGAACTGAATCTGTAGAACAAATAAGTAATTCACTCACTGTTGAAAGATGTCATCAGCATGGAAAAAATCGATTTGCACAAAAAAGACAACCATTTCCCAGGTACAAAGAATTTTTCCATGGCTATTGTTTCTACTATTCTAACTTTGGTCACAAAGCTGTAAATTGTTCCTTAAGAATTAGACATGAGCAATTAAGATTTCAAAGGAATAAATACTTCCCACAACAAAGAATGATACAGTGAAGTAATAATCCTTCACAGACTGCAAATTGCCAAATTAGCTCTAGAGACATACAACTAAGGAGGCCAAGAAATAATCAACAGTCAATAAGTAGACAACACTGCAACAATAAGTTTGACCTATTGAATAATGAGGTTGAATGCTACACCTTTCATAACTTTGGACATAAATCTATTGACTTTCGATTAAGGAACTATGAACCAGATTCGAAATCCCCTGCTGAAAATGTCAAGTTTTGGAAGAAGAAGGAAAGTGACAAGTGTGGATTAGTATTTTCCGCTCAAAGAAAAATGAACCCTTGGTATATAAACAGTGGATGCTCCAAACACATGACAGGAGACAAAGGCAAGTTTCTATCTCTAAGTGAAAGCAAATCAGGAAACGTAACCTTTGGAAATGATGCTCCAGGGAAAATAAAGGGAAAAGGGATGGTGAGCTTAAGTAATGGAAAAGGAAAATCCTAAGATGTTCTACTTGTGGATGGGCTGAAACATAGTCCGCTCAGTGTAAGTCAAATGTGTGATAGAGGATGCGAAGTGTTGTTCACGTGTAAGGATTGCAAGATAAAGTCTGTAAACTCAAGACAAGTGGTGGCCAAAGGCATAAGGACAGAAAATAATGTATATGTGCTGAAAGAAAATAGAGAAGAATGTCATCTAAGAAAACATTATGAAATTTGATCATGGCATAGGAGACTTGGACATCTAAACTTTGACAACTTAATCAAACTCAAAAAACTCGAGGCAGTAAAAGATCTTTCGAGAATATCAAAGCCCCAAGATTCAATGTGTAAACCCTGTCAAGTAGGGAAGAAAAACATGACACAATTTAAGACCAAGAGCTTTACTTCAACAGAGAAACCAATCCAACTAGTTCATATGGATTTATGTGGACCATAAAGATAGGAAGGCATGGGGAAAGAAAACTACTTCATGCTAATTATCAATGATTACTCCAGACTTACTTGGGTTTCCTTTCTCAAAGAAAAAGCTGAATCATTTGAGAAGTTTAAAATATTTAAGGCTTTAATAAAGACTCAAACAGGCAAGAGGTTAAAGGCAGTAAGATCATATTGGGGAGGAGATTTTATGTCAAGAGACTTCAAGGAGTTCTGCGATGAGCATGGGATCATTAGAGAATACACAATCCCAAGAACTCCACAACAAAATGGATTTGTTGAGAGGAAAAACAGAACAATGCAGGAAATGGCCAGGTCAATGATGAAAGAGAAGAACATTGGTCAAACCCACTGGGTGGAAGCAATACACACAGCATTCCATGTGCTTAACAAAGCCCACCTCAGACGACAAAGTGACAAGACACCTTATGAATTATGGTTTGGAAGACCTTCCTCAATCAAACACTTCAGAGACTTTGGGCGTAAATGCTACATAAAGAATAATGATGAGAACCTCGGAAAATAAGATGACAGGGTTGATGAAGGTATCTTCTTAGGGTAAGCTACAAACAGTAAAGGAAATAGATGCTATAATAAGAGGATGCATAAAATGGTTGATTGTATTGATGTAAAAATTGATGAAGGAATCCCAGCAAGAGAGGTGTACAGTAATGAGTCTTCTACAGAAGACACAACTAAAGCTGAAGATGAACAGGTCCAAGAATAAAAAAATGAAGACTTTGAATTAGATGAAGACTCAGACACTCAGACAGACTCAAATCAACAATCAACTAGAAATTCCTCCTCTAGAATCATTCAAAAGAATAATCCTACAAGTCAGATAATTGGAGAAAAAGACAAAGGTGTACAAACCAGGAGAAAGATAATCAAAAACACCGAACAATCTCATATAGATTTCATATCCATGCTAGAACCCAAGAATTTTAATGAAGCCAACAAATATGACCACTGGGTTAAAGCAATGAATGAAGAACTTGATCAAATTGAGAAAAACAATACGTGGGAGATGGTTCAAAGACCTGAAGGTAAAAATGTCATTGCCTCCAAATGGATCCTTAAGAATAAGTTGAATGAGCAAGGACAAGTTATCAGGAACAAAGCAAGGTTAGTCTGTAAAGGCTATGCTTAGATAGAAGGACTGGATTTTGATGAAACATTTTCACCCGTAGCAAGATTAGAAGCTATCAGAATGTTTCTTGCATATGCTTGTCATAAAAGGTTTAAAGTCTATCAAATGGATGTCAAGTCAGCTTTCTTAAATAGAGATTTAAGTGAAGAAGTCTATATGGAACAACCAGAGGGTTTCAAACTGTCTGATAACCCTGAATTAGTATGCAAGCTGAAGAAAGCTTTATATGGGTTAAAACAAGCCCCTTGAGCCTGGTATCACATACTGGATACGTATCTCAAAGACAAAGGGTTCAAGAGAGGAACAGTTGACAACAATCTGTATATTAAAACAGAGGATAATAATTTTCTCATCGTATTGGTCTATGTAGATGACATCAACTTTGGATGTAATAAGGATTCATTTTTACAATGGTTTGCTTCTGCCATGGAGTCTGAATTTGAAATGTCTATGATAGGAGAACTGTCATTTTTCCTTGGTCTGCAAATTACTCAAAGGTCCGAAGGGATGTTCATTTCTCAAGAAAAATATCTAAGAGAAATGCTGAAAAGGTTTCAAATGGAAGATTCTAAACCTATGGGTACACCTATGGTAACAGAATGTAAATTAAGCAAGGATGATGATTCACCTGATCTTGATCAAAGCTCACATCGATAAATGATAGGCAGTCTATTGTACATCACAACATCTCGCCCAGACATAATGGATGTTGTAGGAATGGTAGGAAGATATCAGGTTACACCCAAACAGAGTCATTTGCAAGCTGTCAAAAGGATATTCAGGTATTTAAAAGAAACAATGACTTATGGTATCTGGTATCCAAGAAATCATAATTTTCAGTTAACTTCTTACTCAAATGCAGATTGGGAAAACTGTGTCGATGAGAGAAAAAGCACCAGTGGATGAGCATTCTTCCTGGGTGATTCTTTAGTAGCATGGCTTAGTAAAAAACAAGGTTCCATTTCTTTATCAACCACAGAGGCAGAGTACATTGCTGCTGCTACCTATTGCACTCAGGTATTATGGATGATTCAGACACTTATAGACTTAGAGGTAAAATACACTGCACTGATCCCAATTCATTATGATAACACTAGTGCCATCAATGTGTCTAAAAATCCTGTATTCCACTCCAGGACCAAGCATATTCCCATAAAATATCATTTTCTGAGAGAGTAGGTCACCAATCAGATTGTTCAGGTCAATTACGTTCCCACTACAGAACAAATTACAGACATCTTTACTAAACCCCTAGCCAAGACACCATTTGAATATCTCAGACAGAAGCTGGGTGTCATCCCATCTCACATCTAAGAGAGTCCATCCT
>ML839223.1:10459-27281 GCA_009831015.1 Picea engelmannii | reverse complement strand
TTGAATGCTACACCTGACATAACTTTGGACATAAATCTATTGACTGTCGATTAAGGAACTATGAACCAGATTCGAAATCCCCTGCTGAAAATGTCAAGTTTTGGAAGAAGAAGGAAAGTGACAAGTGTGGATAAGTATTGTCCGCTCAAAGAAAAATGAACCCTTGGTATATAGACAGTGGATGCTCCAAACACATGACGGTAGGAAAAGGCAAGTTTCTATCTCTAAGTGAAAGCAAATCAGGAAACGTAACCCTTGGAAATGATGCTCCAGGGAAAATAAAGGGCAAAGGGATGGTGAGCTTCATTAATGGAAAAGGAAAAGCCCAAGATGTTCTACTTGTGGATGGGCTGAAACATAATCTGCTCAATGTAATTCAAATGTGTGACAGAGGATGCAAAGTGTTGTTCACGTCCAAGGAATGCAAGATAAATTCTGTAAACTCAGGACAAGTGGTGGCCAAAGGCATAAGGACAGAAAATAATGTATATGTGATGAAAGAAAATAGAGAAGAATGTCATCTAAGAAAACATGATGAAAGCTGGTTATGGCATAGGAGACTTAGACATATAAACTTTGACCACTTAATCAAACTCAAAAGACTTGAGGCAGTAAAAGATCTTCCGAGAATATCAAAGCCCCAAGATTCAATGTGTAAACCTTGTCAAGTAGGGAAGCAAAATAGGACACAATTTAAGTCCAAGAGCTTTACTTCAACAAAGAAACCAATCCAACTAGTTCATATGGATTTATGTGGACCATCAAGACAAGAAGGCATAGGGAAAGAAAAATACTTCATGCTAATTATCGATGATTACTCCAGACTTACTTGGGTTGCCTTTCTCAAATAAAAAGTTGAAGCATTTGAGAAGTTTAAAATATTTAAGGCTTTAACAAAGACTCAAACAGGAAAGAGGTTAAAGGTAGTAAGATCAGATTAGGGAGGAGAGTTTCTGTCAAGAGACTTCAAGGAATTTTGTGATGAGCATGGGATCATTAGAGAATACACAATCCCAAGAACACCACAACAAAATGGAGTTGTTGAGAGGAAAAACAACACAGTGCAGGAAATGGCCAGGTCAATGATGAAAGAGAAGAACATTGGTCAAACCTACTGGGTAGAAGAAATACACACAATAGTCCATGTGCTTAACAAATCCCACCTCAAACCAAAAGTGACAAGACACCTTATGAATTATAGTTTGGAAGACCTGCCTCAATCAAACACTTCAGAGTCTTTGGGAGTAAATACTACATAAAGAATAATGATGAGAACCTCGACAAATATGATGAAAGGGCTGATGAAGGTATATTCTTAGGGTATGCTACAAATAGTAAAGGATATAGATGCTATAATAAGAGGCTGCATAAAATGGTTGACTGTATTGATGTAAAAATTGATGAAGGAATCCCAACAAGAGAGGTGTACAATAATGAGTCTTCTACAGAAGACATAGCTAAAGCTGAAGATGAACAGGTCCAAGAATTAGAAAATGAAGAATCTGAATCAGATGAAGACTCAGACACTCAGATAGACTCAAATCAACAGTCAACTACAAATTCCTCCTCCAGAATCATTCAAAAGAATCATCCCGCATGTCAGATAATTGGAGAAAAAGACAAAGGTGTACAAACCAAGAGAAAGCTAATAAAAAACACCGAACAATATCATATAGCTTTCATATCCTTGCTGGAACCCAAGAATTTTAATGAACTGAACAAATATGACCACTGGGTTAATGCAATGAATGAAGAACTTGATCAGATTGAGAAAAACAATACGTGGGAGATGGTTCAAAGACCTGAAGGTAAAAACATCATTGGCTCCAAATGGATCTTTAAGAATAAGTTGAATGAGTAAGGACAAGTTATCAGGAACAAAGCAAGGTTAGTCTGTAAAGGCTATGATCAGATAGAAGGATTGTATTTTGATGAAACATTTGTGCCCGTAGCAAGATTAGAAGCTACCAGAATGTTTCTTGCCTATGCTTGTGATAAAAGGTTTAAAGTCTATCAAATGGATGTCAAGTCAGCTTTCCTAAATGGAGATGTAAGTGAAGAAGTCTATATGGAACAACTGGAGGGTTTCAAACTGTATGATAACCCTAAATTAGTATGCAAGCTTAAGAGCTTTATATGGGTTAAAACAAGCCCCTCGAGCCTGGTATCACATACTGGATACATATCTCAAAGACAAAGGGTTCAAGAGAGGAACAACTGAAAACAATCTGTATATTAAAATAGAGGATAATAATTTGTTCATCGTATTGGTCTATGTAGATGACATCATCTTTGGATGTAATAAGGATTCATTGGTACAATGGTTTGCTTCTGCCATGGAGTCTGAATTTGAAATGTCTATGATAGGAGAGCTGTCATTTTTCCTTGGTCTGCAAATTACTCAGAGGTCCGAAGGGATGTTCATTTCTCAAGAAAAATATCTAAGAGAAATGCTGAAAAGGTTTCAAATGGAAGATTCTAAACTTGTCGGTACACCTATGGTAACAGGATGTAAATTAAGAAAGGATGATGATTCACCTGATGTTGATCAAAGCTCCTATCGATCAATGATAGGAAGCCTGTTGTACATCATGAAATCTCGCCCAGACCTAATGCATGTTGTAGTAATGGTAGGAAGATATCAGGCTACACCCAAACAGATTCATTTGCAAGATGTCAAAAGGATATTCAGGTATTTAAAAGAAACAATGACTTATGGTCTGTGGTATCCCAGAAATCAGAATTTTTAGTTAACTACTTACTCAGATGCAGATTGGGAAAACTGTGTTGATGAGAGAAAAAGCACCAGTGGAGGAGCATTCTTCCTGGGTGATTCTTTAGTAGCATGGCTTAGTAAAAAACAAGGTTCCATTTCTTTATCAACCACAGAGGCAGAGTACATTGTTGCTGCTACCTGTTGCACTCAGGTATTATGGATGATTCAGACACTTGCAGACTTAGAGGTAAAATAAACTGCACCGATCCCAATTCATTGTGATAACACTAGTGCCATCAGTGTGTCTAAAAATCTTGTATTCCACTCCAATACCAAGCATATTCCCATAAAATATCATTTTCTAAGAGAGCAGGTCACCAATCAGATTGTTCAGGTCAATTACATTCCCACTACAGAACAAATTGCAGACATCTTTACTAAACCCCTAGCCAAGACACCATTTGAATATCTCAGACAGAAGTTGGGTGTCATCCTGTCTCACATCTAAGAGAGTCCATCCTGTTAGGGGTGTCCTGTATTGGTTGTATATCTGATACCTCCTAAAATTAATGCAACAGCTTAGGGGGAGCGTGTTTTCTTTGACATTCATGTCAAAGGGGGAGAAAAGAACAGGGGTTCCTTTTTTGCCATCAATGCCAAAGGGGGAGAAAAGAACAGGACTGCCTTTCTTGCCATCAATGGTAAAGGGGGAGACTGTTGGCATGTTTTACATAAAGTGTATGCTTATCATTGATGGAAAGTACAACAACAAAGATGGCAGCAAACGTGCAAAGGATTGTAGAAAGGTCATTGATGACAAGATCAAAGCAAGCATCGATGAAAAACAGGAACAAAGTAAGATCAAGAGTAATTAGCGCAGAGTCGATCGCAGTGCCTAAGCTCGGGAGGAAAAGTGTCAGTGATCATTGGATCCCAGTTAAATTCCCAAAAGAAGGAGGACCGTTAGATCTTATTGTAAACAAGAAGAACACGCAGAAGAGGAGGATAGATCTGAGGTGTTATATCTGAGCGTAAGATTTGACCATCGTTGGATTAGGGAGAACCATCGCGAAGTGGAAAAATCGCAAGAATATCTAGGCTGTAGGATCTGGGGTATCTAGGAAGGATCAATAGCCGTTAGATATGGTGAAGCTACAAGGCGGATAAGTCCAAGAGTCATCCAACTCTCCAAAACTGTGAAGGAATCCTAGCCGTCCATCGAGGACAGTCGTGGACCGTTGGATCAAGAGGACGCATGGTGAAAGATCAGAGAACCAAAAAGACTCCATTTCGGAGTTTTGCAGGTCGCGAAATTCAAAGGAAAGAGGTTCAAAATTGTGATATGCGAATTCATGAAAAGATTTGGACCATTAGATCACCAAGAATTGTGGACCGTTGATCAGGCATAAAGAAGTTCTGTGAAGTGTCAAAATCACGACAAGATCTGGACTGTTGGTTCCATAGGACATGTGGCAAAATATCATCATGTCGCTAACTGGAAAGTCAAATTAATGGGGTTCCCTAAACTCTTGAATTTGCGATATGTGAAATCACGAACCAATCTTAATCGTCAGATCGAGGTTTGATCTGGACCATTGATTAGACTCCATCTCGGAGTCTCGGCTATCACGACTTGGAGTGATGAGAACCTCCATCTAAGGAACAGTGAGATGCGAGATCACGAAAAGATCAGGACTGTCGGATCACCAAGAATGTGGACTGTTGATCTGATCTCCATATCAAAGTTTCGCCTATCGTGACTTGGAGTGACGAGAACCTCCATCTAAGGAATTGCGAGATGTGAATTCACGATTAGATTTGGACCGTCAATACACCAAGATTCTGGAATGTTGATCTAAGCTCCATCTCGGAGTCTCACCTATCGTGACTTGGAGTGACAAGAACCTCCATCTAAGGAACAACGAGACGCAAATTCACGATGAGATCTGGACCGTCAATTCATCGAGATCATGGACCGTCAATTAGGGTCGATGAAGGTCATAAGTTCACGAAAATACTAAAAAGGTGAAATGGATGTAGCATGTGGTCACATCGGTGGAATATGGGGGAAGGAGATAGTGCAGACAAGCTCCTTTTCGGAGTTTCGGGGATCGCGACTGGGAGTGTCGAGACACTTTGTCACATGAATGCCGAATTGCTAAATGTCGAAATGCCGAAATGAATGCAAGATCCCATGGAGCCAATCCAACGGTGTAGGTGAATTTGAGTATGATTGGAGGGCTACTGTTTCTCTTCATAGTGTAACTACTAGAAACCATTGATGGTTTTTGCCAAAAGATTCGAAGAGACTTTTGTGTGATTTCTAGAGGAGATGAAGAGTCTCCATGCTTCTTCCAGTGTAGAAGACTATTATTAGAGGGGATTGACAGATGGATGAGTGTTGAAGTCTATAACTGAAACAAAAAGGATAAGATTGACTGTGCCAGAGAAGATGAGTAGTCTCAACTCCCAGAGAGGCTGAGGAATCTCAACTGAACACCCAGTGATGCTGGACGCATAGTGGGAACCACTAGAGAAGCTGAAGAGTTGCGATGATCAAGCAGAGCACTCGAGATGTGGAGGAGATCAACGCAGTGTGAGCATGCAGAGGAATTGCGCACATTGCATGCACAAGGTGCACATAAGCTATAAGTACATGGTACAGAGAAGAGATATGGTTGCGATTGTGATGAGGGATTCAGGAGGGCAGAAGGAGGAGAGTACAACAACTGAAATGCAGAGCAGAAGAATGGTGGATCAAATGGAGATGGCACACAGTGTGTAATGTGAGAAGAACATAAAGCATAGAGGAGTGTGCAGAAGACACTGATGCAGACAAAGCAACGCAGTATAGCAGAACAGTGATAAGTCTGGTAAGCCAATGATAAATATTGTATCACTGTGATAAGTTTCATTAGCAAAGATTTATATTTCTGGGTGGTAGGGAGGTGCAAGGGAGGATTGGTGTCCTCAGAGGTTCAAGTGGGAGCTTGAACATAGGGAGTTGGTGCTTCCTTCTAGTTGGTGCTAGAGAATCCAGGGAGTTGGTGCTTCCTTCTAGTTGGTGCTAGAGAAACCAGGGAGTTGGTGCTTCCTTCTAGTGGGTGCTAGAGAGAAAACAGAGAGTTGGTTCTCTCAGCAAGTTGGAGCTTGAAAAACAGAGGTTGTAGCCTCACAATGAGTTGGTGCTCATATGTATGATAATGTAAAGAATGCAAATAATACTTATCATATAAAGAAGAAGAGGTTTTTACCCTGTATGGGTTTCCTTGGGAAAATATTTGTCTCTGTGTTTCTCATATATGTGACTGATGCTGAATGTGCCATTACTTATTTCCCTGCATTATTGTGATCATCATTGAGTGCCTTGTAAAGAATTTAAAAGAAGCATAATTGTTTAAGCACGGGAAAAACTGATTCACCCCCCCTCTCAGTTGTGCAACAGCATGGCCCCAGTGTGGTGAGCCATATGATGTTGATATCATCTCATGAGTTCATTAATGATGAAAATGATCCTTATCCTAAGCCTAGATATGGGATCTAATTGGTGTAAAGAATTTATATGCATAGTGCATTGTACATAGGTGTGTGGTGTGAGTGTGCTTTTTTTTCCATATATCATATCCAAAAAATCCAAAACTATTTTCCTTTTTTGAGATTTCACTATGTGTTTTGACCTTGGAATCTAGTTTACATGTGTTGAAAAGATTCTAGGGATTTATTGTTTATGAATATGAAAAATTCCACTGAATCTAAGTTACGTGTTCCTAAATTGGAATATAGGGATTTTTCCCTGGATGTTATGTTTTTCATTATTAACCATCCATACTTCCAGCGCATATTCCTTAGGTTCGAACCCAGTCGGTTGCAATGATATCCACTCCTTTTGCATGCCTTAATTGGTTTGATAGTGCCTACATATCATGGACACCCTAGTTAGCACCCATAATTCCATCCAGTTCCCATGCTCTGATTTTCTCGTAGGCCCGAGAGACCTATTTTATCCCCACCATGACTTTAATATTGAGCCTCATTCTCCTCTCTTCACTTTTATTCTAGCCATAACCCGTGGGGGTTCCCAAAAACAAATTGTTTCTTAATGGTCACCTATGCATTTGTTGCTTGCATCATTCCTCCCACCACTGCACTATTGTTTTCTCATATCCCGCTTACCACTATGCAGTCGCCTTGATCATATGCCTCTTGCATTATTTGGCCTCTACTTTTCATCTACGCACCCAGGGAGAGAACAACTGCTAAGAGTGGACCTCACTTTCCTCTACCATTTTCATTCTTCCTTTCTTAGGTCAGTTCCATGTGCTTGGGACATAGGAGTGTTACAAGAAAAATATCTTTATGGCCAGGGGTAAACCACAAAATATGGAACAACACCTAGAAATCAACTCTAGTCTCAAGTATGATAGAAAAAAAAAAATGATAACAAGAGAAGGATTGAATCCTACCTCATCCGGACATCCGAAGAAAACCACGATTTATATGACGACTGAAATTTTGATTCCTGCAACTTGTACTCAACATCCAAGATACACAAGAATATAAAAATTATATAGAACGTTAACATATAAACTAGCATAATCCATTAAAACATATAACAAATATTCCCATGAAAATTAATACAAATACTTGTGACATGTAATTGGATGAGAAAATAGTATTTCTATTAATGTAATCAACATAAGTACATAGGTGAAAATCTTTTGTAATGACACATATCAGAACTGAGAAACTAAGTCCCTCTAGCTGGGCCTTCACCACTTCAATCCTCCAAAAAAGCAAGCTCACAAGTAGTAGGAATAATTGAGTTTCTCCATCTCAATATAGGAAGATCTTGGGGGTTGAACAAAAGAATTTCATACTTTTAAGGAAAAAGGGATGCAGACTCAATATGAGGTGAAATTTATCCAAAGTGTCTTTTCTCTCAATGATGACGATCCACAAGGTTTGTATATGGCTCAATTTATATCCTTCAAATGGACTTGAAGGGTCGATTCAAAGCTTTTCTAGTAAATGGAAGGTCAATGATCATGGATCTCATGACATGGCACACAAACCTGACATATTTTTAATTTTTTAGCATAAAACCCAATGTCCATGGGTTGTAATGGAGCAACCTGCGTATACATGAGCTGTCTAACTGTGGCCCGCGTATATGTACAAAACTTTGAATTTTTTACTCTAGAATGAACAAAAAGAGGAAACTTGAGTTTACAGAGGGAAAGGGAAGGCCATCAACACAAGATGCATGGAGTGTGGAAAAATTTTCTATAACAAGGAGCATCTTGTTAAGCCACTCAATTTCTCTCTATGACTCTCCATTAATATTTTTAGACTCTTTAAACATGAAAAAATTGTCGAGTGAGATTGTTTTATTTCACACTCCTTAAATGGTTTGAAAGGAAATCTATTCGGTATAAGTTTAACCCTTTTTCGATCAAGATGGACTACTTACAAAAAATGAATACTCTAGT
Organism: Picea engelmannii; assembly: GCA_009831015.1. NCBI lineage: Eukaryota > Viridiplantae > Streptophyta > Pinopsida > Pinales > Pinaceae > Picea > Picea engelmannii. Next base: position 19,076 of record ML839223.1, on the reverse strand, counting down.
CCACCCCGGCTAGAAGTGTTCTCCCTTGTATTGTTTTATACTTTTTCAAGCTTGGGGCACTAAATTTACGAAAAAGAACATCGATCTTATTTGGGTAACTCTTTCATGCTCATTAAACCATGAAGGATACTGAGCATACTTGTGTCATTCTTTTGTGCTTGTTAAACCATGAAAGAGATGAAAAATACAAAAAAAAAGAGTGGGGGTTTTTCACCATTGGTATATTCAAAAAATAGAAACGTCAATCGAGTCTCCCTTGAACATGGCACCTGTTTGAGTCCTCATCATAAAATTGGGTTTTATATTTCCTAGGAGTCATCCCAGTAATATGAGTTAGAGATACTCGTTTGACTAGTCACACTTCCAATCATCATCGAGAGTGCTTCAACGCCCCTGCATTGTTGTGCTATATTTGGTCAACTCTTTTGTCTTGCTTCCAAGTCACCATAGTATTGTGCTATATGTTCAAGGGAATTTTTATCCCGAGTCAACCATCTATTGTTTTGTTGACTTTCCGAGTTGGTCATCCCTGTGTGAGTTGTAATTTGTGATACTCTCTCTTCACATCATCTCTCGATGTATGTTTCATGTCGATTGATGGGGGATACATCAAGTCCCTCCTTCAACCGATCTCTTCCTATTGAATTCAACACATTATATAAGATAGGGATCTAGAAACCAACTAGTACCTTAGAGCTTGCAGTCATTAGTGGAAGGAATTTTCATGATCTCCAGTGGGTTTTCCTCATTGACTCTTGATCGATTGATTCTATGAGTGTTCAAAATCATATCCTCTATTAACACTCACTAGATTGTGCTAGGTACCTTGCGGTCCATATTCATCATTAGTGAGTCCCCTCATATATGTTAAAGGTATACATAAATGAACGATAATCATACGGTTTCTACCATGCTCGACATCAACTCATCTATTTGCATGATGTAGATTCGTACTGTTGTTCCTAAGATTATCCTTAAGGCTCAAAGAGTAATGTTAGGCATCATGAATATAAAAGAATGTTTTGAAAGGTGTTTTTTCTTCTGTTAGTTATATAAGAATTAATCCTCAAATGAAACTAATGAAAGAACATGACAGAGGTCGTATTTCATAATCTGAGTCGATTTATAAAATCAAATGATGTGGGGCGGAACTTACAAAACTATTAAAAAAAATGAGGCATCAATGTATGATGAATCTTACCTTGTTCACAATAGAAGAAAATAAAGAATGCACCCTTGAAAGGATATGAGATACAGTTATCCAAGTAGCTCAGAGGTCTTGTATTTACTTATAGCAAATACAGATGAAAAAATGCTTGCTTGTCAAACAACTGATAAAATGTGACCACAGTAGTAGTAATACTAAATTTCAACCACTCACTTATCAAGGAATGACATAAAGAAAGCTAGAATTATGAGATACATGAGAAACACATAACTCAAACTGCACAAAGGTTGGAATCTTTGTCTGCACTTGTATTAATTCTCACAAAAGGAGAGTTTTATTTATTACATCCAGCAAGAAGCATCCCGTGTTAAGTCTTCAAACTATGTATTTATATAAAAATGATCTCAACCCTAGGTGGTTGGAATTCTCCTAATTCAAAAATAGTAAATATTACAATATGTAAAATTTTAAGAGTTTCATTTGCATCTTCTCTGTCTCTTCGCCTGCTGGCAGAGACATTTCTTCTTCTTGTCCTCCAGCTCAGAAACAACTGGCCTCTAATCATGACCTATGTAAGCATCATGCACACATTGTCTAATTTTTTTCCAGATGTGTTGCCTTTCCCTTGTTCAACACATTGAACACATCTGCCTATGAACTGCACCACTAACCTGAAAGGTTCTGTTGTGTCCTTCGCCTCGAAAGTATATAGATTCTTTTCTATATGAGATAACTTATCCCGGATTTCCCTTTCTTCCGAAGATATATCCTGTAGCCAAAAAATAGGATTGACTATCCACTTATTAATCTAGATAAGGTCAATTTGTTTCAATTGTTGGATTGTTGTCTGGGCTTCTTCCATGCTTGTCTTGTAATTCAGTTGATTTTTTGCTATATCAATTTTCCCCAGGGCCTCAAATATACTATATACTTCAACTTCCAATGACTCTTTGTCGAGTGAAGACAATGCTTCTTCACAAAATGTCTTTACTTCCTTGGCTAATCTTTTGCTTTTAGCCAAATTTGTCTCCCATGTCTTTAGTATAATATCGCCTCGGGTTTTCTCTGAAAGAGACAATCGAGAAAACCTGGCTACTTCATATTTTGTTGTTGATAAAATGACATCCTCAGATGTAGCTCGAGCTACATTGGCCTCTCTCTCCTTTATGTAAATGTTATTTAAATAATGGTCTGCTACCCGATAATAATTTTGAACAACTTCTACTTTAGTAAGAAGATTTTGTTGGGATAATTCCATCTTCTCGTGCACCTCCAATGCTTGGGATTGGAAAACCTCCATATCCACTGCCATGTCCTCAGTCAAGTTTATTTTAGCCTACATTCATTTGACCAACTCTCCCTGTTGAATGGATAGTTCTCTATTTGCCTATGAATTTTTATGCATTTCGTCAAGATTGATTTTGAGTTGCTAAATTTTATGTCTGTCACAGGCTCTGATTTGCTCAAAACCCTTATTCATCACATTTCTCACACTCTGTTCCACAGTATTTATTTGGTTTTCCAACTATCTCACTAACAGATCCTTTTGTTTCAATTGTTCTTCTAGATTCCTAACTAAATACTGATTTGTCATGGCAAAAGATCCCAATGAGCATGCCATTTCCATGGCGAATTCTACCTCCTCTAAGGCCTATCCATCATATAGCACTCTGTGCCTCTTGATAGTTGCACCCTCCTTTTGGTGCGTTTCTTTTTTTACTATTGTAATCCTCTTCTTGTTGAAGAAGAATTCGGAAGGGACCATTTATTCAACCAAAATAGGAGTAATGTCTTCAATAAATATGACTTCAGCATTTGGGTTCCCCTGACTAGAATATAAAGGTGTGAACGATTTGATAGGGTTGTCAATCTCGGTGGATGGTTGTTGCCCTGCTATGTTAGTAGCTGATTTTTTTGGTGTGGATGGTAATTTTTCTTGCCCCTTTTTTTATCAAAGCTTCATCTTGAGATTTCGTTTAATCATCTAGTGGATTTGTCAATGCAATATCACCCATCTGTGTCAAAAACTCTGTTTTTTTCCGGATTTCCTTGAGCATCATGTTTACTAGAGCTCCCTGTTTCTAAAATCTGGGTCGCAACTTCCTGTGTAGCTGGAGATGTTGGGGCTTCTCCCTGTAATACTTTAGGTAGACTATTTATTCGGTGTCTTTGAAAATTATAGAACTCGACTAATTTGTTTGGAGCTAGAGTTTGAAATCGGCTCAACACTTCCTAATAAGATATTGCTCCTCGGAATATGTCATCCTGTGGGGAATCTTCATGATCATATCTCTTTAGATTGTAAAGAGCCATGTGATTTCCCACAATCTTCTGGGGATCATGTTTCTTGAATTCAATATTAACAAGCTTAATGTCTTCTAGGGACATAGCCTCTACCTTTGAGTGGCCGAAATCTAATAGTGACAACATACCAACCTGCAAAGGAAAGGCGGGCCACACCTTTGTTTGCGTTGCCTTTAGTTATTTACTGATTCCCCCTAGCACACTTTGATGTGATACCTCTTGGCACACCAATCAATCTGGTAGAAACTTGGTAAGGCATGTGGAGGAACGGAACATCCAAAAACCCTGATGTAAGAAAAATGTTCCTCAATGTACCAATCCACTATCTTTCCCAGGTTGGCCACTATCTTTTCTGAAATCCTGGGAGGTGGGCAACTGTATATAGAGATATGCATTGACACCACCACATAGTTGGAGATTTCGTAGAAGAAATATTTTTCTTTATCCTCCCACAGCTTGGAGTGATAGAAATGTATTGGTTCAACTTTGGTCAAAGTCCAACTCTAGCCCATCAAAGGAAATGGAGTCATAAAACAAACGACATCCATAATGTATGTCAAAATGTAAAATGGGGCAGGTTTCCCTTTGTCTTTCAATGACTGATATTCTATGATTTCCATGACCAAATTGTCCGACAATATTTTGGCCCAATCAAAGGAATACCCCTCTAATACTATATGCATGATTGGTACCCATGGTAATAAGAAATGAGTAGAGTTTTCCTTCCCGAAAAGTCTACATAACATCATGGATACATACATCATGTGAGGTTCTAATGATGCAACAACATATATGCCATGGGTGTCTTCTCTAAATTACTCAGGACATGAGCACCAATCCTTGATCAAATCAGGTAAGTTCTTTCCATATTGCGCGCATTCTTTTTTGTCGAAGTCCATTAGGAAAGTGGCATTATAAATGTAATTGGGAACTGAGGATAATTTGTACATTACCTAGAAATTCTCTATTCGAAAAGACCCAACTGCAACTTTTTGTGAATTACAGATGCTCCTGGTCGAAATGTCAACGTTCTCCAGTGCCCAACCAATCATATCATTATAAGGAATGAGGCTAGGCCGCATTGTTATTTTATGCAGCTCTGATTGAGAAACATATTTGTATCTCATAGCCTGGGTTTCAGTCACCTCATCGTCCGAATCATCTAGGAAATTGATCAATTTGTATTGTAGAATATCAAATAATTGCGTCTAAGTTTTCATGATATCTACGGTTCTGGGTGAAGTGTCTGAGAGGACTTCAGTGTTTGGGCTCGAGCTTTCACCAGACGCTTTAGCTTTTTTTCGTGGAGCCATGATATCACGAGCTCAAAATTGTGCTACATGTTACAGGGAAATGCGAAAATTTCTTAGCTTGCTAAAACTTGTTTTTCTATGAAAACGCAAATGGAATTCAAAATTCAATATCCTTTTCCCTTAAGTGTGTTGATTTATGAATACTTTACTGACGATGCATTAACTTTCCTTAATTAAAATATTTATCAGGTGATCTGAGATCTTATTTCAAATCATTTGTCGCAGATCGATTATTAATGCCATTAATGTTTGGTGGTTCGCGATTAGAAGGTTTGACGAATAACATTTGAATTTACCCGAGCTACGATTCAATGAAAAATTAATCACGAGATGATCCTTATTAACCCATTAGTTAATTGTGTTTATCGTTAAGTGTTTTTTTGGATTCTCGGACTTCGGGATTTTGGTAGTTGCTCGAGACAGAATCCTCGAAACATGAAATCACAAAGTGATTAATTAACCTTAATCATGTTCAATCCATTAAATAATCATTCTTAATTTCAAGTATTTCGAGGTTTCATACTTCATGATATTAGAGTGCAATGGATGGTGAATATCCAAACTTTGAATGTCCGAAGTTATTAATTAACTGTCAATCGAGATTATCTTCTTTAAAAAAGGGCTTAGCTTTTTGTCGTTTACATGCTGCAGCATCAACAAAACAACTTTATTGGATTTTCAATAGGTCACTACCCTTAGTGATGTGTTAAAACGTAGGAAGGTATTCATGTATGGTGACTAGGATCTGTCGAATGCTTTTCACGTACTGGGATTTTACAGGTGTGACATGGAAAAATGCCTGAATCATGATATTCTGAAACCCGAAACTCCAAAATAGTCTCTAGTGATTTAACTCTTTAATGAGTGGGAGGCTCCACATCTCCGAAGATATTAGTATCATTTGATTAGATAAAAGACTTCATCAACAGTGAGAATTAAGCATGATTTATTCATACTTTAACTAGGAAAGGAATCTATTTAAGATATAAAAGTTAGAAAAATATATGTGTTCCAACATGTATCATCAAGGTTCGGGCCAGAGACCTTAGGTTGGGGCCATATCCTTCTTTTACAACATCCCCTCCCAAGTTGCGTTGGAGTATGTCACTTGCATATGAAGACCTCAATGGAACTCTCCTCAGTGCTCGTTGTCTTCCTAACATCTATATGTTGTATAATAGATCCACATTGTATCTTTTGGTGGTTATGATTATGTTCCTTACATAGATCCACATTGTATATTTTGGTGTCTATGATTGAATCACAACATAGATCCACATTTTATTGTCTCGTGGCTACAGTCTTGTGATGGCATGGAGCCACTGTGTATTATTTTATGGCCATGGTCTATGATTTCATTTCATTTCATTTATCCATAGTGTATTGTTTGGTGGTCATGCTCATTCTTAGTTTGAGTATGTATACCTAAGGGATTGGTATATATATACTCATCCTTGGTGTTCGACTGCAGGTCTTCTTTAGTCTACCAAAACTCCTTTACTCTCTCCTTGCGCTACCTTATTGGACATTATTGTAATGTATTTCGGCCATCCACTCCTTTCCTAACTTCACACATTAGGGGACATATGTTATAGCCTTAATCTCCACCCTACATGTCAGAGAGGAAGCCACTAGTGGATAGAATCCTTAATGCAACTTTTTCCTGAGTTTTGACCCTTTCCAGAGCATTTTTGGAGGGCTTCGCATGACATGTAGCATGCAAAAAGCGAGGCCTTGCTAGACAACAATGGATTAACAAGAGAGACACTGTGAAACCTCTAGAAAAGGGGATTTATGAGGTGAGGGGTGAGAGATGAGTTGGATCTTAGTGGTAATGGCCTAGTAACTCACATCATTCGAGTTTCTAATGGCCTCTAGAAGATATAGAAGCTCTCCTAAGACTCCTCCAAGAGCTATATAAAAAAGGCAAGCCTTCGATAAGGGGAGGAAGAATTCAGTAACAAATTTATGCTTCCAAACTATAGAATTATTCATCCATAAGTCATTGGAGCCTAACATGACCAAGGAGATATACGGAGAAGCAAGGAGCAAGGACATTGAAGGAGCCTACATCAACACTTAAGGTATGCAATTTTGATGTGAGTTTCCATTTATAATTAATAGATCATTTGTTTTTCCCCTACAATTGTTTGCAGTTGAATAACAAATGTTTAGATATAATTCATAATGTTATAGATCTGATTGAAAACTAATTAGATCTAGGATTCTAATCCTCAATAGGAAAGTAGAGAAGTTTTTGTGTGTATTTTGTATATAGGGAGAAGGTTTTCAAGCTTGGATATGGAACTCTAGGACTGCAACAGCCAAGAGATACAAAGGACCACCTATTTAAAGGTATGCATATCTTCTCCTTTTTATAGGATTATAGTGAATCAATATCTTTGAATATAGATCTAGGAAACCTTTTAGAAGTATACCCCCTAATGTCTAGGATATCTAGACTTATCCCAGGGAGATATTACTGATCCATTTAGTGAGATCTCGATGAGGATTTTCCCCATAACACCCAATGGTATTCTCCTATAGTTATCCCAATTCCTCCATATCTCTTCCTCTCAACCTACTTGGCCCAAGGAATGCACCCCCTTCTCTGCTCACAGTCCCTTAGGTTGTATCATTCATTTATCAAGGCTTTAAGCACAGGTTGACCAATAATCTCTCTACTGGAGACTCTAGGGATGTCAAATTCTAGGAAAAATACTAGTAAATATATCAACAACACTTGTTGCTCCACTAAAACTCTCACATAGGGAGTTCACTCCATAGACTTGACAACATGCTTCTTTTGCAAGCCTAACAACTTGCCTCTTCAACCTTCAATAGCTCTAAAATAATTATGGAATATGTCCACCATTGCTAACTCTAATATTCAGTTTTCTCTCCCCTGTTTCTCCAACTTTTTGTTTCTTCTCATTGTGTGATCTCACACTACTCAAAACCCATTTTCTTTTCTTAATATTTCCCTTGACTATTCGTTTCTTCCCCAAAACATGTTTTACTTCCTGAATCTGTGTTGTGTTTTTCCATATGAATCCTCTTTTCCTAGATTTATTGACTCACACACATCCCAAGGAGGATTATACTCAACCCCCATGCTCACAATAAATTTCCTAAAGTGACTTCTCTCACCCACCCTCTTATAAGAATTCAATGATTGGTTTTGGATACACTCCAACGGAAATATAAGGTTCATAAAAAAAGGTAGTTTATAAAACAAGGTGGCTTGATATTAATACACATGATATTTCCCTTCTTGGACCCCTTGGACCCTTCCCCCTCTTGTGGATACTTAGCCCCTCATTGCTCTATCTTTGTCCACCTGCACTAGCATTATCTTTATTTATCATTATGATTTGCGTATTACATTGATTGGCCCTTGGCCATATTAAGTCATATAACTCACTTTCCTAATTCACAATTACACAATTACATTAATAATTTATGAGGATTAAAACTATAGATTTTAAACTTGTACAATTATTTACTGCAAATTTTTTTTTAGTAAAATAATAGAAAAGATACAATGGAAAATACACACATTACACTGAGATTTTTCCCCTAGAAACCTAAATCGGGAAAACCAACATATTCTATATTCATTTATATAATACATTGTTTACAATACAATATACATATAGGATCCAACGACATCCAAAACCCTAACCCAATGACCTAGATTAGTCAACAACCTTAATTCCTTAACCGAAAATAGAAAACCATCGGAAAAAAACCATGTGCTGAAAAACTGCCCAACAATGGACATCAAAATCGAGGAGACGTGAAAATGAGGGAAACAATGTGACACATTTCT
>ML839221.1:0-29439 GCA_009831015.1 Picea engelmannii | reverse complement strand
CTTATGTCCTTCGTCCTATGAATGGTCCTCCCCCTGTTCTATGTTCTTTCGTGATGCATGTTGTTTCTATTATTTGTTGAAGTATTCCCACTGATCATGTACCTTCTTCCATTGTTCTTCTTTCTTCTTTGTTTCTTCCTCCTACATTTCCTCTGTGATATCATGTACCTGGTAACCAATCCTATCCATATCATCATTGGTTAATATATAAAATGCGGTATGCCTCTACACCTTAACTTTCTGTAATACCCCAAGGGCAAGCCCCTGTGAAATGTAATGATGTTTGTAGGCTGGTGAACCAAGTAATTATAAGCTGGTAGGATTATGTGTTTATTAGGCTGAAGAGCCTATATGTTAAGGTCAGTGGGCCTGATTTTCGTATATGTAATTATGCAGATTATTAATAAAATACATCGTTGCATGTAGATCGACCATGAAGAAAGAGTTATGGGGGACTAAGCTTCATTGGGTAGGGAAAGTAATGGGGTTGAGAGGCTAGGAAAGAGGGGCTAAGATTGAGAGATTAACCCAAGGGAATATTATAATGTATTCCTGAAAAAGTACTAAAGTTGGGAAAATAAACCCAGTTATCCTAAGTTCCTTTGAGGGGAGGAAAAAATTCCAAGTGGAGAGGAGCGTGCTCCTGGAGAGCCAAGTGTCACCTAGGACGCATGCAGATTTATGTGGGAATTCCACCTTTGTTGGGGGTTCACGAACCATTCTGGACACCTTCATGAGTAGTTCTCTCTCACGATTCTGCAAGCTAGCCATTCTCACCGTTTTCCTTTCTCTCTCTCAACATTCTGATCATTCTGGCCATTTAGTTTCCCATGAGTTCATCCTCAGCATGCTGGCCATCCCTTGGGCAATTCATGCATGCATTGAACAAGTACGCAGCCATAGTCATTTATGCCTTGGTGAACCTTTGTAGATTGTTGAGTCATCCCCTTCCCTTACCTGATTTTTGGAGGTTGTGGATTGAAGAGGCGGGTTGTCAGGCATGTGGTTGAAGAAGTAGGTTGTTAGTCCTATGAGAAACTCTCTCTAGGTGAGAGAGTTTGTTGGGAAGTGATTTCTCCTAGAGGGAGTCTAGTACCAGCTACAGAGCTCTGAGAATTCATGATCTGGATTGTTGTTGAAGCCCTGGAAGGGAAGTGGAGCAACCAATGGACTGTGGAATAGTGAAGGAGCATATTCTCGAGGTGGGACGGGAATGTGGGGAATGAGATTCCATGAGAAGTGGGAATACGTAGGCTCCTTGGATATAATCCTTCCAGTTGCACAGTGTAGTTTCCCATAGCCTCAGCCTAGGTCTAGGATTCCTTTGCCATGGGTGGAGTTTAGTCCTAGCTCGAGGGTGACCCACTGTTGAGCATGATGAGAAGAATGGTATAAGGCTGGGAGGTTCGTGGAATGTCTGCACGCATTTGGTGGTCACCTATTAAAAGATAAGTACCACATATTTGTTCTTTGTATGATGTGTATTGTGTACATGTGTTATAATGTTACCAATATTGTCTGTGTTTATTATATGTATGTATTATTGTCGCTTCTGCATGAAATGTGTATGAATAGAATGTTGTGTCTATTTAGAATTGCATCACATATATATATATATATATATATATATATATATCATAGCGTTAATTGCAGTAGCATTGTCTGACCTGTTGATGGTTGGGGACGTTACAAAATAGTATCAGAGCTAAGAGAGATGTCTAAGAAGTGGCATGGCCCGACTTGTTGATGGTTGGGGACGTTACAAAATAGTATCGGAGCCATGGTTTCAATACTGAGCTTGGATGGGCCAAGAAAGTGGAGGTTGAAGAGAAGGTTTCGGAAGGAAATTGTTGTCGAAATGGACAAAATTGAAGATCAGAGCCAAGTTTTTACACCGAGCCTCAATTAGGCCATATAAGTGGCTATGGAATCAAAAGCTTAGAGCAAATTGTTGTTGAAAAGGAAAAAATTTTAATTCTGAAGCATTCCAAAGTGCCAAGAGAACACATTGGCCATGTTTGGAAGCTCAGGAGGTATAGCGGTTCAAGAAAAATAGCAGAGAAAAGAGACTGCAGTAACCATGGGTTTGGAACCGCAAGGTTTGAAGTTGGGTCATGGGATCTATTCAGGAGAAGGAGGATCCTTCACAACCATAAGATATGGAGAAAGGTGCATGAGGATTAACCCCTAAGTACTTTGTACTTTGCGACTTCGGAAAATTTTATGTGTGATAGAGCAGAAAGGGTTGAAGCCCGAAGTTTCGAAGTCTCGAAGAGGATCTACACCGTAGATCCGGGGGGGGAGAGTGTTTACCATTGGATTTGAGCAAGGATTAATCATAACCGTAGGGTTAATCCAAGAGAGGAAGGTAAGAAAGTTTGGGAGTTCGACGTTCAGGAAAAACAGGGTATGCTAAGGCGAAATCTCCCGAATCCCGAAGTCTTGAAGTGACGTGGCCTGCTGACGTCACTAGGCATGACGTGGACACATGGGATGTGTGCCACGTGTCAGTGAGTTAAGAATATTTGTAAGATAGAAATCCAGTTAGAACATGACATATGTCACCCACCTGATTAGGTCATGTGTCAGATTCATGTGTCCTGCCATGTGGCGCTCCTGGTGGTGGCATAAGGCAGTTAAAATTGGCGAAGAATTTAACTGGATCGAGCCCGCATTAACTTTGATCATGATCTATCAAGATTGATGGCCAAGAGGAATTGTGGAGATCGAAGTTACGCAACAGATAATTATACAGGGCGGTCCCACAATCCAAACCATGATTTCCCAGAAGGGGTACATATCACCATGGGGACAATTGTGGAACGATTGGCAGGTTACTCCAAAACCGCCAACCCATGTCCCCGCAATTTGAAAAAGTATAAAGTTTGATTTGACTTTTTCGGTATTTATTAGTTCAAGCATGGAAACCGTGGGCCCCAGTGGATGCATGGCGCCAGATCCTGAAGTTCGGAGACTTGACACTCCTGAAGAAATGGCTCGTTATAGAATGGGAGGAAGAAACCCCCGAAGTTTTGTAACATCAAAGTAAAGTGATGTGATGATGTCACCGGGGTGACGTGGAAGTATGCAGAGACTCACGGTTCGAGAGTTTTGGGATGTGCAAAGGTGAAATCCTCCGAAGTCTTGGAGCCCTGAAGCCCGGAGTTCCATAGTGAGTATCAGTCGTGTGATGCTGGGAGACATGGATTATTGATCCACCCTACTTCATGAGTTCGCCACTCTAGCACTCTGAGATATTTGTTGTGATGTGCTTTGAAATACGCTGAAGCTCGGAGCCCAAAGTTTCATAGCTACGGATAAGCACCCAAATCATAAGCATTGGGTCACATTCGTGGTCACGTGCAAACCAAGGGCTGAAGAAAAAGGGGCTAATGCCCGAAATGTTTTGCAGAACAGAACTGGGCTTAGAGATTGAAGCCCAAGTGGTTCTTGACCGACCAAGACCTGCAGAAAATGGAATATGATATTTTTTTTATTGAATCAGATTGGTTTATTCTTGAAAATTATTAAAGTTTGATAGTCTGACAAAACTCGGTTGACTTCACATTTTGCAGAGTTAACAATTGTCAGAATCGAACCGATTTGTCGCATAGTGTCGAGAAATGGGGAAGGCACATGGTGCTTACAAGTTGAAAAATTAAGTTAGAGAAATGGATGTCCATTTAGGAGTTGAAGGATCAAACTCCAATGGGCATGGAGAAGAGATAGATAAAGAAGGAAACATGATGAAAATCATTGAAAAGTTGCAGAAATATGTCCAGACTCACCGAGCAGATAACAAAAAGATCATGAAATCCAAGGAGAAATAGGGAGAATTCAACATAAAGTTGATGCAGAGCCTGGAAAGAATAGAAAATAAATTGTATAAGGAGAGTGGCTCAAGAAAATCAGGGAGTTACATAAGAACAAAAAGGGATAGAAGACATCACAAAAAATCCCTGAGGCATTCCAATAAGAGAGCACATAGTAGCTCAAGTCCATCCCCTGTTAGGAAGCATAAGAGGTCTGGGGAGGATGAGCTACGAGGGGAAATGAACAAAATCAAACCTCCTACGTTTTATGGGGAGAAAAAGAAGGATGAAGATGCAGAGACATGGTTGTTGGGCATGAGAAAGTATTTTCAATTACACAATTATTCTTCTCATGCAGAAGGAAGAATTCCCATATACCAACTTAAAGGAGAAGCATCCATGTGGTGGGATTAGCTGGTGCAAGTACAACGCTTCAGGGATGAAAATGTGACTTGGAAGGATTTCAAGAGGCATTTTGAGAATAAATACCTAACCAAGAGGTATTATGACAAAAAGATGAAAGATTTATTTGAACTTAAACTGGGCAGCATGGTTATTGATGAATATGAAAGGAGATTCTTAGAGTTGTTGAAGTATGTCTCCTTCATCAAGGATGAGACAATGAATAATCAGAGGTACCTGAGTGGGCTGCCATATTTCATCAGTGATAAAATCCAATATGATGATCCCAAGACTCTGGAAGAAACTATAAGGAGAGAAAAATCCTTATATGATCAGCAAAAAGGAAACCCTACTTTCCAGAAGGCTTGGGAGGACAAGAAGAAGTTCAAGAAGGAACAAAGGTAGAAGGGAAAAAATCCTCCATTTTTTAGAAACAGTCCTCAAGGACAGCCATCTTTTAGAGAGCATAGAATGGATGAGGTAGGAGGGAAAAGGTCAAGGCAGGCACCCATTCAATGTTGGGGATGTAAAGGAGACCACAAGTATAGAGATTGTCCTCACAAAAGTAACAAGGTAAGAGTTGTCCACAATGTACAGCAAGCAGAAAGAGTGGAGGACATGGGCAGAAGAGTATCAAGGATCTATGCAGCCCTGGACAACAAGCAAGTTGAGTTTCAATCACACATGATTGAAGTTGAAGGTATGATCAATATCCATGCCTTTACTATTTTAATTGATTCGGGGGCTAGCCATAGCTATATAGACCCTAAGGTAGTGGAAATATTTTTTTTTCCAAGAAGCAAGCATGGAAAATATTGGTTGGTACAACTGGCTACAGGAGCCAAGAGTAAAGTTGTTGAGTTAGTTAAATCATGTCCAGTGGGCATGAATGGACTATGTACCAAGGCATATTTGAACATCTTGTCGTTGGGATCATATGATTGCCTAATTGGTATGGATTGGTTGGACCAACACCATGCCATATTAGACTTCCATAACAAGGCATTCACTTGCTTGGATGAGGAAGGAAATCAGAAAACAGTGCAAGGAATTCCTAGGGAAGTTACTGTCCGAGAAATCTCAGCAATCCAGCTGAAGAAGTGCTACAGGAAAGGCTCTCAAATAATTGCAGCCCATATGGAGGAAGCATCTAAGGATAAGGTGACAAATTTGGAAGATCATGCAGTCCTGGAAGATTTTGAAGATGTGTTCAAGGAGGTACCAGGACTACCTCCAAAGAGAGATATTGATTTCTCTATTAATTTGATGCCTGGAGTAGCTCCAGTATCAAAGACTCCTTACAAAATGAGTACACTAGAGATGAAGGAATTACAAATGCAGCTTGAAAAAATTCTGAAGAAGGGGTATATACGCCCAAGTGTGTCACCTTGGGGTGCCCCAGTATTGTTCGTGAAAAAGAAAGATGGGACATTGAGATCGTGCATCGACTTCATATAGTTGAATAAAGTAGCTATAAAGAACAAGTATCCTCTGCCAAGGATTGATGATCTCTTTGATGAATTGAAGGATGAAAAAATATTTTCAAAGATAGATATCAGGTGAGGATACCATCAGGTAAGGATTAAAGAGGAAGATATCAGCAAGATAGCCTTCAAGACAAGGTATGGTCATTATGAGTTCACAGTGGTTCCATTTGTTTTATCAAATGCACCCAATGTTTTCATGTGCTTAATGAATGGTGTTTTCCGGAAATATTTAGACAAGTTTTTTATTGTCTTTTTGGATGACATTCTTGTATATTCCAAGTCGAAATAAGAGCATGAGCATCATTTAAGGATGGTGTTGCAAGTGCTAAGGGAGAATCAATTGTATGCCAAATTGAGCAAGTGCTCATTTTATCAAAACAAAATTCACTATTTGGGACATATCATATTTGAAGAAGGGATAACAGTGGACCCTGAAAATATTGAGGCCATTAAAGGCTGGACAACACCTAAGAATGTGATAGAAGTCAGCCTTCATGGGTTTAGATGGCTACTACATAATTTTCATTGCGGGGTTTTCGAGAATAGATCACTCCATCACCTCCTTGCAAAGGAATGGGAATAAGTTTCAATAGACAGAATAATGTGAAAAGAGTTTCCATCAATTGAAGCAGTTGTTAACCAGTGCTCCAATTCTGAAGATCACATATCCGAGTGAATATTTTTTGTTTTGCAAAGATGCGTGCAAAGAAGGAATTGGTTGAGTCCTTAGCCATAATGGGTTTGTGATATGTTTCGAGTCTAGAAAATTGAAAGAGAATGAAAGGCTCTATGCCACTCATGATTTGGAATTGGCAGCCATAGTGCACACTTGGAAGAAGTGGAGGCACTACCTCATGGGAAAGAGGTTTGATCTAAGGACAAACCATAATGGTCTGAAATATTTGTTTGTCCTACTTTGAATGCTAGGCAAAGTAGATGGTGGAATTTCTCTGTGAGTATGACTTTGATATCAAGCACATCAAAGGAAAGGAGAAAAAAGTGGTTGACGCACTCAACAGGAGAGTGCATGAACTTCATGCTACAACCATTAGCATGTATCAGATGGATCTTAAAGGAATAATTTCGGAAGCTGCAAAAGAAGATTTGCAGTACATGGAATTGGTAACAAAATTGTGGCAAGGTAAAATGCAAAATAAAACTGAAGATTATGAATTGGGAATTGATGGAACTCTCTTGTACAAAAACATAGTTTATGTACTAGATTCTCTGGAATTGAGGAATGTGATTTTAAAATAGATGCATTATGTGGCTTATGAAGGACACCCAGGATATCAGAAAACAGTTTCAACAGTCAAGAGACAACATTATTGGCCCGGCATGAAGAGGGAAATTGTTGAATACATAGCTAAATTCTTGGAATGTCAAAGGGTCAAGGCTGAGCATAGACACCCAGTTGGGTTACTACAACCATTACCCATTCCTCAGTGGAAATGGGAAGTGGTGACAATGGATTTCATCACACGATTTCCCAGAACAAGCAAGCAACATGATGCAATCATGGTAGTGGTAGAAAATCTTACTAAAGTTGCCCATTTCATTCCTATGAAGACTACTCATAAGGAAACTACTATTGTTGATATTTATATGAGGTAAGTATCACGCTTGCATGGCATACCCAAGACAATTGTATCTGAAAGAGACCCAAATTTTACATCAAAGTTCTGGAAGGGGTTATTCAAAGGGTTCGGAACAAATCTGAACTTCAGCACTACTTATCATCTTGAGTCTAATGGGTAGACAGAAAGGGTGAACCAAGTGATAGAGGACATGCTAAGGATGTATGTGATGGAAAAACCATATAAATGGGAGGATTATTTACACTTGGTATAATTTGCCTACAACAATGGGTATTGAGCATCACTGAAGATGAAACCATTTGAATCACTTTATGGCAGAAAATGCAACACCCCAGTAAGTTGGGACAATCCAGCTGATAGGGGAGTGGTTGGGCCAGAATTTCTCAAGGAAATGGAAGAAAAAATGTTGAAGATTAAGCAGAATTTGAAGTTTTCCCAAGACAGGAAGAAACATTATGCTGATAAGAACATAACTCACATGGAATTTAAAGTAGGGGATCATGTATTTTTGAGAGTGAAGGCCAACAAAATCTCCCTGAATTTGGGAAATTGTTCAAAGTTGGCAACTCGATATTGTGGGCCATTTGAAATCCTAGAGAGGATTGGTCTAGTAGCATATAGGCTTGCATTGCCTGCATGCATGTCTATACATAATGTATTTCATGTGTCATTGCTTAAGAAGTATGTACATTATGCTAATCATGTTATTGATTGGAATGTGATCCAAGTGGAACAAGAAATCTCTTTTCAGGTGCATCTAGTGTGTATACTGGATCAGAAAAGAAAGCATCTCTGGAATCGAGCCATAGGGCTTGTAAAAGTTCAGTCGACCTAATGCAGTCTTGAGGACGCAACATGGGAGCATGAATATGCTATGCGGGAAGAATACCCATATCTTTTTGAAGATTTTGAAAATCTTGTTGATATTATGTAAATGACTTGCACTAAGGATAGTGCAAAAATATGGGGAGGGGATTGTAATACTCCAAGGGCAAGCCCCTGTGAAATGTAATGATGTTTGTAGCATGGTGAGACAATTAATTCTAATATGCTAGGCTTATGTGTTTATCAGGCATAAGATCCTAGATGATAAGGTTAGTGGGCCTGATTTTTGTATATGTAATTATGTAGATTATTAATAAAATACATCGATGTGTGTATACTGAGCACGAAGAAAGAGTTATGGGGAAATAAGCTCCACTGGGTAGGGAAAGGAATGGGGCTGAGAGGCTAGGTAAGAGGGGATAATCTTGAGGGCTTAACCCAAGGGAATATTATAATGTATTCCTGAAAAGTACTAAATTTGGGAAACTAAACCTAGTTATCCTAAGTTCCTTTGAGGGGAGGAACAAACTCCAAGTGGAGACGAGCGTGCTCCTGGAGAGCCAAGTGTGACCCAGGATGCATACAGATTTATGTGGGAATTCCACCTTTGTTGGGGGTTCACAAACCATTATGGCGACCTTTTTGAGTAGTTTTCCCTCATGATTGCAGCTCTCTCACGATTCTGCAAGATGACCATTATCATTGTTTTCCTTGCTCGCTCTCAAAATTCTGACAATCTGGCCATTTAGTTTTCCACGAGTTCATCCTCAGCATGTTGGCCATCCCTTGGGAAGTTCATGCATGCATTGAACAAGTACGCAGCCAAAGTCATTTCTATCTTGGTGAACCTCTGTAGATTATTGAGTTGTCCCCTTGCCTTACCCGATTTGTGTAGGTTGTGGATTAAAGAGGCGGGTTGTCGAGCCCATGGTTGAAGAAGTAGGTTTTCAGGCTTGTGAGAAACTCTCTCCAGGTGAGAGAGTTTGTTGGGAAGATATTTCTCCTGAAGGGAGTCCAGTACCAGCTACAAAGCTATGAGAATTCCTAATTCGGCCCGTTGTTGAAGCTCTGGAAGGGAACCAGAGCAGTCGATGGATTGTGTAACAGTGAAGGTGCATATTCCTAGGGTATGATAGGCATGTGGGGAATGAGAGTCTGTGAGAAGTGGGCGTAAGTAGGATCCTTGGAGAGAATCCTTCTAGTTTCACAGTGCAGTTTCACGTAGCCTCAGCCTAGGTCTAGGATTCCTTTGCCCTGGGTGGAGTTTAGTCCCAGCTCGGGGGTGACCCACTGTTGAGTGTGATGAGAAGCATGGTCTAAGGATGGGAGGTTCATGGAAGGTCTTCATCTAGTTGGTGGTCATCTATTAAAATATAAGTACCAAATATTTGTTCTTTGTATAATGTGTATTATGTACATGTGTTATAATGTTACCAGTATTGTCTGTGTTTATTGCATGTATGTATTATTATCGCTTACGCATGAAATGTGTATGAATAGAATGTTGTGTCTATTTAGAATTACATCATATATATATATATATATATATATATATATATATATATATATATATATATATATCATAGCATTAATTGCAGTAGCATTGCCTGGCCTGTTGATGGTTGGGTACGTTACAAAATATTATCAGAGCTAAGAGAGATGTCCAATAAGTGGTGTGGCCCAACATGTTGATTCTTGGGGACGTTACACTATATTTTGTTCCCCTCTTTCTTCTTCTTTCCCCTTATCCTTCATTTTGATTCCTGCTTCGGGGACTATAGATTGACCAGGAAGATCGTCTGCGCCATTCGTTTGATCTTTGCCTCACCCATCATCTTGTTCCTCGTCACTTTTGTTTTGGTCTTATTCTTCTTCTGATGTCCCTGTATTTTTTTTTGGGATCTTCCAATATTCCTCCCAATCGGTGATTATTAAGTTCACGTCTTTTGTTGTCAACCGGTAACTAGTTGGAAAACATTGCCATGCAAGATACTTTTTGGCTTGCACATACATATGGTGCATTTTGACTCTCAATCATGTGATATACTTGTATGTGGCTATTTTTTCCTCTGATATGCATGGTTTGTCCTCAACTATAGCAATAACGCGCTCCAGTAACGCGCTCCAAATAGGTATAAAATGTGGCATTGTTGTCATTTTTTCGTCTCTTGATTGTTGTGTGCCACAAATTAGCATACCTAGCAACCAAATGGTTGTGACCTAAAGTATTCATGTGTTGGTAATAAGCGATCTCTTTCCACCTGACCAATGCAATGAGGATGAGAAACCATGCATACTGAAATTTAGTGCCCTTTTCCTGGGCCTCCGTGCAATCTTGTAAAAATTGGTTGAATAAAAATTGTAGCCTAGTTCATCTGAACTCCTTCCATACATTTCTCTATTATTGAAATTATTGCAGTTGGTACTTCGTTTTTTCGACATTTTTGCAACAGTTTCCAGGACAAAATCTGCGTCGCAAACCTAGCATTATTTTTGTTGATTCTATTGACATCCAGACCCCTCTTTCCTCTGAATGTGTCAATTTTTTATTTCATGGACTTGGAGAGGGATCACTCTCCCATTTTGTTGAAAAATAGTCCTCGGTATTCTCCTACTTTGGACAAACTTGTGATATGTACAATCAGTGCAGTATCAATCTATACTGGGGGATCAAGCAAGAGTGTCCCCCCATGAACACAATTGAGTAACACCTTTACACAACCATTAATTTATGTACTTCATCCGAAATGTGAAATTTTGAACAAGTTTAGTATCCCTGCTTTATCCAAGCCCGATGCCCATTCCTGTGGCTCCACCAGAATTTCATATGTGCCTAGGGTGTTCTTCATGCATAAATACTGATCCCTAGCCAACTCATGGAATTTTTGTGTATCTATGATATCATGGTTCATAAACTTCAAGTTGGAAATCTTCCCGAGCATGTCTTCACCGCTACTGAAGCCGACCGGAAGTGGTTTTATCGACAATAGGTACTTTGCATTAACTGGTACATTCAATGTTGGTGCATCATCCTTCCTTGGTGGTAATTACTCTCTATGAAAAACTATAAGTGGCGCGGTAGTCGAAGCTCCAACTACCTCCTCGACCTCCATTGTTGCTATTAGTTATTTCAGTTGTTTCTTATTTGTTGTGACAGATGACCCTCCAACTCTCAGTGGCACCATTCTACTTGTGTGATGGAATCTTGGACTAGCTCTTTGTGTCTGTGCAGGCCACTTTAGCTCATCTCTAGTAGTTCATCTATGTTCACTCTCGCTTGCATGTAACAATGATTGAGACTTTAGCGACTTCCTCTTGTTTCTTTGCTTTTGTTACAACTATACCTATCTCATCCTGCCTTAACTATCTTGTCCAATATGTCACCATTGTTGGTGACTTGTTAACTAAATGCTCCTTTATTACCAAATTTGTCTTATAATTTTCCTCTCGTACTGCTGATCTTTTCGTGATTTTTGATGGCTTTTCCCATTTAAGACTTATATGACACTTTTAGGATCGGTCACATCTACTACCTAAATTCCATTTCCATGCCTTACTTCTATTAACGGTATTTTAATTGTCAAACTACACATTGGTTCTTTTATATTTCATCTATATACTACGCAGACTATCTCATCCGTGTCTTGTCTTTTAACTTGGTGCAATGATAATTTTGCATGTGATGATCATTTCTTCTGCGCAAGTTATGATACCTTTGTACTCCAACACCCCCTTTTTTTTCTTTTGTTTTTCTTTTTGGTTTACATGTGTTCCTGTGCATCCCAAATTACTACACAGTCTGTCGGCCATCTCGATAGAGTTTCAACCGACTCCCATTCACCATTCCTTCCAGGAATTTTCCATTCAAGGTTTCCAACCATGCAACATCTGTCTCGATTAGTTTCTAGATCATGTAGGGTCCTAACCAATGCATTTGAAACTTCCCTGGATGTTGCATATACTTGATTTCATATAGTAGTACCAAACCTCCGACTTGAAATTTATTTAGTTTAATGTGTCGATCATGCCAGGCCTTCTCTCTATCTTTTTGAACCTAATGATGAAATTCTACAACAAATCGGCACTCCTCAAGTTGTACAAATTGTTCCAACCTCTCCTCTATCACGCCAGTATCTGATAGCTCATCGATTGTTGCAATGTGCAAGATAGGTAGAATGAACCCCATTGGCATCATTTCTTCTTATCCATAGACCAACTGGAAAGGTGTATATCATGTTAGCTTCTTACTTGTAGTTCTATAATCCTATAGTAATGTAGGAACTCTTAAGTCCCAATCATCTCTCCCTACATTGTAAATATTTTTCAAAGCATTCTCCAAGATCTTATTAAAATCTTCCACTGTTCCATTGGACTGAGGGTGATATGGTGTACTCTTTTGATGATGAATCTGAAACTCCTCATTCAATGTTGCAATTGTTTTGTTTGGAAAGTGCATACCTTGATCACTAAGTAATATGTGTGGAAATACAAACCTCGTGACTACATTCTTGAACATAAACTGTGCAACAGTATTCGCAATACAATCGGTAAATAGTGTTACTTCTTCCCACCTTGTCAACTACTTTGTCGCAGTGATGATGTATCTTTCCCCCGATCTTCTTTCTTGAGGATTGATTGGTCCTACAAATTCAATGGCCCACTTATCAAATTATTGCAATGTAACCTATGGATTTAATGACATTTCATCTCTCCTAGATGGTTTTCCTACTCTTTGAAATACATCGCGGGACTAGAAATACTCCTTCGCATCTTTATAAAGTGTAGGCCACGAAAGTCATGCACATAAAATATTTTGTGTCGTTGCTCTTCCTGCGTAATTTCCTCCAACAATTCCATCATGCACTTCCTCAAGTATACTCGTCCTTTCATGTTCCAGTACACAACGTCTCAATATTCCATCTGCACCCAACTTATATAAATTACCTGCAATCAACTGATAATTTGTTTCTTTCACTACCGATTTCTTCTTTTGTGCAACTGTCATTTCAGAGGGAGCCATACCTATACTTAGAAACTTCACAATTTTCAAGAAGTAATCATCCACTATCCTTACCACAAATAACTTCGCATCTGAGAGGCTATCATATAAATTACCTACATCTTTTCTTGTCAATATGTGTGATAGATGATTTGGTCCTGCATTCAACTTCCCTGATTTTACTACGACTTAAAAGTCATAGTCCTGAAATAATAATAGCCATATGAATATTCTTCCTCCTAATACGAGCTTGTTGACTAAGTACTTTAATGCAGAATGGTTTGTATACATATTTAAGTGGGACCCCAGTTATTAGTGCCTGAACATTTGTAGCGCATAGACCATTGACAATCCTTCTCATTCTGTAGTCGTATAATTTGTTTTTGATATAGACAACTTCCTACTTGCAAAAGTGATTGGATGATCGAGGTTCCCTTCTCCTGGTTGTGACGGCACTACACCCAATGTTATGGATGATTCATCTACATGTACATGGAACTCCTTGTTCCACTCCGGAAAGATCAAAATTCGTGTGGTTACCAGTTTTTGTTTCAAAGTGTACATCCCCTTCTAGAAGTCCTTATTCCATTGAAACTTGGCTTCCTTCTTCAATAATGTTTCCATGGGTGTTGTAATATGTGCATATCCTTTGATAAATTTCCTATAATAACCTGTATGAACTAACGTTTCCCTTAGTTGTATGACTGATGTCGAAGGTTCCAACTCCATAATTACTGCAATCTTGGTTGGATCGACTAATAGTCCTTGTTTTCATACTACATGTCCTAGTAGAATTCCAAAGGGCACGCAAAATATACACTTATTTAAGTTTAGTGAAATCTGACACTGTATGCACCGATCTAACATGAGCCAGAGAACTTATATATGATCCTGCATTAGACTGAACACTTTCCAATGATCCAACTAAACTTCTAGTAATTTATGGATGAACTCCTTGAATGTTGCCACTACTACCCTAGAAAACACCATAGGGGAATTCTTCAATCCAAATGGAATAATTGTATACTGATAATTGTCCCACTTTGTCACAAAAGTGGTCTTGTGTTTATCCTCCTGTGTGATTATTATTTGATGGTATAGAGAATCCATTTGTAAAATAATAAGTTTCCTGACCTCCTATGTTTTCCAGTACTTCATCTATGAATGGTGTTGGGAATGGATCATGTAAGAATGTGTCATATAGTTTCCTCATATCCACGTAGATCCTAATTCCTCATGTCTTCTTGTCTTGCACCACCATTGGGTTAATCCACTCATATTCTTCTAATGGTTCAATGATTCCTGCGTCCATCATCCTGTCTATTTCATCCTTGAACTTCTCCTTGTACCTCATGCTTAACCTATAAGGTCTTTTTCATACTAGCTTAGCTCCAGGTTTCAATAGGATCTTCATCTTAACTAAGTGTCATGCTATCCCTTTCATATCTGAAAATGTTGTTGGGAATAAGTCCTGATATTCCCACAATAAGTCTGCAACCTTCTCAATTGTTTCATCATTCCAATAATCTCCTATTTGTGCAAACTTGGTATTCATGTCATCCCAATGTTTTCCTTCTGCGTATTTATAGGTTGTGTGTATGCGGTGGATGCAATCTCTGTCCCTTCTACTTCTCATGCTCCATCCATCTCAGGTATTTGTACATTCTTGGGATCCTCTTCCTCGTACTCTTCCTTTTCTATGTTATAGAATTCCAATAGCTCATGGATAGTCATCTTGGCTTTCTGCATACTGCATACTAGTACGAATTCCATCGTCTCTACCTCCGAGAAGATCTTCGTTCTAATTGCATGTAGTGTTGAATATATAGATGGAGATTCATGTTCAAATGTGAACATGATTTCAAATCTTCTAGAAAATTATTCCCATCTTGTTGTCTCCCTGTGCATCTCTAATTCTAAATACCAATTCTTCGGGATTGTGTCCAAAGTGTGTATGAATATGTGTGTCAAATCTATATATGATAATGAGTTCCATAAAGCCCTGCATTTTTCCACGTGACCCGCCGATTCACTCTTTCCTGTGTACTTTTGCGCAATTTTTTCTGCCTTGGAGCCAAAGCGTATCTGCATTAGTCTATTACATTGTGACCAGTATTTCATTCCCTCTTTGTGTGCAACCCACCATCTATCTGGAGTTGCCTTTAAGAAAAAATCCAATGCCAACAACCCTTGTTGTTCGGGTACCTGTAACTCAAATGATTTTACAAACATTCATATATCAATTAGTCCATCGTACCTAGGTGGGTAACATAGCTTTATTCCAATCCAACACAAGGATTGGTTTATACATGCACATCATCTAGTTGAAACTTCATGCATCCTTTCATTCATATAGACCGACTTTTGAATCTGATGTGCACGGACTAATACTTCTCCAACTCAGCGCACCATCCATTGTCGGGTCGACATAATCCTGCATACACGTAGTCAAATTGTATAAGTTGTCAATGTCATTCCCTCTTGTTGGCTCTGTGTATCTCTTTCCTTCTGATGGGTCCAAGGGTGCAGTAACTTTCAGATCCCCAACCTCGAATATCATCTCCCTCCTTTTCAATTTAATGATTGCTTGGTTATCGAAATCCCATTCCAATCCCATTAGTGTTGGATATGGTTAAAAGTCCTCTACGATCTCAATAACTTCAAATTATACCATGTTGTGCACCCCATCTATGTTCATAAGTACTCTTGCCAATCACCCAATCAGGATTGTATTATGTTGATTCGTGAGCCTTAACTGAACATGGGACCATACTATCTTCGGCTCACCCATAATCTCCCATGTCTGTTTAGGTAGCACATTCATATCATACCCTAATTCCAAGATAACATTATCCACATCATATTCTCCAATCTGTGCATTGAACCTGAATTATTCGTTGGTTCTCTTCCTGCATAGTACTTGGTTTACCGTTCTTTGTGCAACAAGGATTTCTCTTCCTTTTGTGTAGTGACAAATCATTTCATATAATGTACTTAGTGCAGTTCCATCTTTCATTAGTTCTATACAACTCCTTAGGAATTTCATTAGTGTACTTACCTTCATAATTGGATTCACTAGCACAACTTGATCTTCTATACGAGACAATGATGATTTTGATGCTCCCCCATGTTGTCCAAGTATTTATTTTCTTTCTCTCTAATATGTCTCTTTTTCCTATTGTGGATTGAATGCTAGTATAGACCCTACTGACTTCCTTACCCACTACTCAACTTGCTTCCCTTGATTCATCATATCAGTTTGTGTTCTAGCTCTTCCACGTGTAAAATCTTCTACTTTTGGTCTTTCATTACATCTTTTGGTTGATATCATCTGTACATTCTGATTCGGATTCTAGTTTGGGTTTCCTCTGGCCTGCCACTTTGCAACTAGTTTGGGATAGTCTTCTATCGAGTGATCTAGTACTCTACAATATGTGCACATTGTACACAAATTTTGGCAATCCTGGGTCAAGTGTCCAGGTTGATTACATTTATAATAGTTAATCGGTCCTTGTCCTCCTCTACCAAAAGTCCCTCTACCTTGGCCTCTACCAAAGTTTCCTTTGTTTCCCTGATTGAAACCTCTCTTATTGTTATACTGCGCACCACCCCGCTCTACAACGACATTCTCTTCTTAGATCATGTACATATCTGATGTGTTCTCCCTTAGTAGGTTGAATAATTTATTTGGTGTACTCTGATACTTATGTAGAAATGAAAACTCAGTGGGGTGATGGCCCCATTTCTTACATATCTTGCAGTATCCCCCCTGGTAGTGGATTTGGTGCTCCAACTGCAAAATATTGCATGAATGTTTTGAATTTGTCCTTGTGATGGCCCTCAATCCTACACTTGGTACACCAAACTTGTTCTTGTTTCTCCTTCTATTTGATAAGCTCAATCAGTATAATTGTCAATGCAACCAATTGCATCTAAACTTGTGCCATTCCTCCAATATCTCATGTCGAAGATGCCTCTAGTTTCATTACAATTTCCAGAGCCTCGAGCTGTGATGTAACCTTCTGTTGAATTAGTGGCCTACAAATGCGTGGTATAAGTCCTGCAATAAACCACTCTTGATGTTGTTGATCTGGAATTTGGAAAGTCAATCTCCCCATCACATCCTTAAATCATTGATCAAAATCCCATACAGATGATGTTTGTACCTATTTGATCTCTTTCAGTTCTATGATGTACCATGACTCTGAATTTGTCTTTTTGAACTCCTTTAGTAGCGCTTTCTTTATCTCTTCCAAAGTCCTATCTTGTCATGTAGGCATAATACTTTGTAGCTTCATATACCATACTAGTGTACGACCTCTAAATGTTGCCGCTAACCATGCAATCTTCACAGCCTCGCCCTATATGTTCTTAGCGGCCCAAACTATTTTGCATACAAAAAAGTGTTTTTATGGATCCTTTGACCCCACTCCCTTGAATTCAGGAAGTCTAAGAGTATTATATACTCCTGCCATGTTGGTTTGTGTAGTCCATCCTCTTGGTGATGTTGGTGGATTCTGATTCTAAATTTCACTCTACGCAATACTCCCACTATTCTGACTACTACCACTTTGTCCTCATTGACTAACTATGATGGATTTTGATAAGTCTTCAAATATTATCTCTGATAGTGGTGACACACATGGGGTTGTGGATTCAACATAGGATCATGTCTAATTATGACTTATCGACTCTTCTATTACTAGACTGGACTGAAACTCATATTCTTCTCCTCCTATATATGCTATCTCCACAATTCTAACTAGTGCGCAAGGTTCTCTTTCCTTTGGCTCATTGTTCGGTTCTTCTCTCCTGACCCTAGTCTTTTGCCTCATGTACCTCCTTCCTCCACACAACTCTCCAAACTCGTAATCTTCCTCTGGTATACTTCCTTCCTTTTTCATTGTTTCCTTCATTCTCTCAAATGATCCTCTTGTCATCCTCCAGCTCACCCTATGTGTGAAAATCCCTTTTATCTATCGGAATTCATTATCATCACGTTTTGTTCACATAAAAACATTTTTATCCACGTACTTAACGATTTCAAGAACCTCATGTGTGGACCTTTGAAAGCATCTCTTTGTACAACATTGTATGAGTGAATGCAATCTACTGCAAATTCTGTAACATAACCCCCTAGTATACTATCCAACCAAAAATCAATTGCTTGATTAGTTGGGTTACTTACCAAATTTAGTTGTCTTACCAATTCATGAGTCCAATTCCTCAGCACTGCAGCACTAAACCTTCCAGGATTTTTCTACTAACATTTCTAGCTACTCAGTCAAAAATTTTGGAAATTCTCCAAAGAAAATTTCATGTAGATCCATGTACACATACCTTTGCATCCATTTCTTGTCACTCATTTGAGTATTCCTATTCTCTTGACGTGAAAATTATTGTTCTTTTTGTTCCAACCATTATGTGATATCCTTCTTAGTCGACCTCCAAAACATTCCCTTAATCATAATTTCCCAGTCCTGGAAACAAAACCATTTCTTGTCTTAATTTTTTGTGCGCAGGTTGTAAGACCCAAGGTTTGGTTTATCTATGACCAACAAACCCACTAGACACCATCCCTTTCGTCATCACCTGCTTTCACAGATGAAGTCTCACTCGAGGTATCTATTGGACTGCAAGAACCAAGTTTCTGCAGTAGTAAGGGAAAGGAGACAGACGTCTGATTCATTCTTCCTTCTTATATCTATGCATGTGATTCAGATCTAGTTAGTATTAATTTCTTATTATTCATATTTCTCTTCTTAGCATATCTATGATTATTACAGATATTATTCACAGTCACAGTCATGAATATTACGCTATAATTAATCCATAAACTAAGTCTATTCTATGAGGCATAAAATCATAATTCATATGCACACATATACAATTAGATACCACAAGACTCAATAGCATCTTTGAACTCTCTCTTTAATCATATTTCTCCTTTCCAACCAACTATTACATTCAAGAATTTGGAAATCCTCATCTACAGAACAAAAAATCACCTAACCTACAAGAGGTTGGAACTCTGTTGTAGCATATCTCTGGCATAATTTTTCTGCACCCTAATCTCCCCACCCGTTACATATTTATACCTCAAAATATAGGGCTCAAAACACTAGTATATTTATCCCAAAACTATCCCATTAAAATGCATGGCCAACTAAGTTAATTGGTTGTTCGACTACTTTCTTCTGCTTTTCGCTCTTCATGTTGTTTTTCAGTTGTTCTTCTATTTCTAGAATTTTGTGTTGTCATCCTTCTCTCATGCTTTATTCTCTCACTCTCTTGCTTTAATATTTTGTATGTGCAGTGTCTTCCTCCTATGCGCTTTCCTCCTTCTACGCATTGTCCAGTGGAATATGTCTTAATTGTGTGCTACTTTCCTTCCTCTACACACTTTCCTTATACTTAGATTTTTCTCCCAACATTGTATCCAAAACTTTTTTTCCAACATATGGTATTGTGGTTCACTAGGTATGGTTGGTCAAGTTATATATACCCTCAATGCAACCTACTAATAAGGAAGTACACACAGGCATGTACTACCAGGCTCCGTTTGAAATGTGAGCAGTCAACCAAAGTTAGGACACCAGACTACCAAAGGGGCCTTGGGCCTTGCGAATTTCTGGATAACTATCTTCTCTGTTCCATCGACCTAATTTACTATATATGCATATTTATCAAACTACAATTCCATAAACTAATTCATATCATGAATATTATGATCAATACACATTAGCACTGGAACTTTTCCCAACCTAGGGCCATTTAAACTTACACCTTTCAATATTACTGGCTTTGGTACTAACCTTTAATTCATGGGCTTGGACTTATGTCATGCATGTGGTTTACTGAGAGAGTTCATTTTTTTCTTCATCTTCCACATGCTTCTAATCTGGATTGTTTATCTTAAAACAACTTCAGGAGTGAATAAAGCTATTTAACTTTCCTAGTCGGTAGCTAGGCACTTCTCTTGTCGACTATGATCATGTTCTCCACTTGACTTGGGTGAAAATGGAAACCAAGGAAAATGTGTATGGGAGGTTAAATAGACATAGAGTGAGAGGTCTCCAAGGACATGAGTGTTCACCTATTCAAAAAATTCATTAATTGATGATGTGCCTCGATGTAAATTTCATGCGCCAAGGGGCCACCTTACTATGTCGGTTTTCTTTTACCGCCAGGTCATCATTGTCATCTTCTTGGTAACTAACCAAATCCATGATGTCGTATTCACCTAGGCCTATAAAAAAAAATTCAACATCCGTAATCCTATACTTTTGGCCTCTCATAGCAATTAAATTCCAATTCCTTCAAAACCTAGAAAATCCCATACAAGGCAATGGAATTTAAACTTTTATTATTTTCAAAATGTGAAAAATATTTGTGGGGGTACAGTATGTCGCATATTCCTTCATTACGTTGATGTGTCTATGTCACCTATTATTTATTATGATATTGACTACTTTACTCATGTGCAAAGTCTTATTCTTTGGGGGTGTCACACATGGTTACTGTGCACCCTTGCATTTGTGCCTAAGATGTCAAACTATCACATCGACCCCTAGAGAGATGTGACACTTATTTACTTAGATACGATTTCTAGGCCCTTGCCAAGAGGGTCATCAGCAATCATGGTTGGGACTAGGGGAATGTTTTGACTTCCCAATCCTAAATTGGGTTCAAACTCTAGCAGGTGCGGCCCATCCATTAGCACAGTCGTATTCAAAGGAACTCGAGGGACGGGACTACGGACTGATGTAGCATGCTTGGGTTTCAAATATATTTTTCATGCACTTGGATTCTTCTTCACCATCCAACACCTCTCCTAGGAACACATATATTTTTGGATATTTATCCACGTCCTAAACCTTTCCTTAATTGACTCCACTACTTATGCCCATTCGCATAGATGTTCTTGATGCATGACCCACCATTGCGTATGTATTCCTTCCATCACTATGTCAAGGGCTTGTATCCAATGGTTGAAGGGAACTTGATGAATTTGGGAAAGGAATGTGTCCACTAATTCCATTCCATCAAATCAATATAGATTATATGAACTAATTCCAACCTCATGCACTACGGTGGTAATCCACACACATATCCTAGTAGAGACTTCATACAACTTATTTTTCCATATCTCCATAGTATCCTCTGAGCTAGTGTCATAATATAACAAACTTCTCTAGCTTATCTCACCATATTCTATGGGATTTATGTGATCCTCTATACACCCTGTAATATGACAGATACTATTAATAATAGAGCTCACTGCATCCTCATTCATGGGCTCATTGTAATCATCACCTTCATTTGGATCTAGTGGCACAATCATGCGCTAAGTATCCATCTCAAAAGGTATCTATTGTTTCTTCATATTTAGAACTAAATTATTTTCAAATTCCCAGTTAATGCCAAGTAGCACGGGGTATGGATCTAAGTCATCCATGATCTCAATCACCTCAAAATATACCTTAGTCTTTACCCCTTCAATGGTCACTTCTACTTTCTCTAGCCGACCGATATGATATATTTTATATTGATTAGCCAGCTTGAGTTGAATGGAAGACCACACTAAGTTTGGCTTCCCCATCAAATCCCAAGATTTCTTTGGTAGGATGTTCACATCATATGCTAGATCCAACATGACACCGCCAATCTCATAGCTTGCTTGCTCAGTTGTCATCTTGAACTATCTTCCCGTGCGCTTATGTTTTCTCACCTAACACACTTCCATTTCTAGTAGTGAGGTGGATATAGCTACAATTGTTCCTTCTTCCTCCATACATCTTGTTAACATGTGAGTCAACTTTCTTACACCATTAGGATTACTTAACATTTTCAAACAACAATGCAAAAATTTACTTACTTGATCTTGTGCTTGCTCCTCATGACCAACATCATGTTGTGTCTCTTCTCATGTCTTGCATCATAGATATTCATGCACATGCTCTTATATTTCCTTTTTTTTGTCCCGTTGCACCTCTTCCTACCTATGGGCTTCTTCCAGTGACCTATGTGTCACACATTGTATTTCTTCACTTACACGAGTTTCCTCCAATGATTTTTGTGTTCCGCACTGCAATTCTTGATGGGCTTAGGCCCCCTCTAAAGATAATTGTTTTTTGCGTTGTACCTACTCGTGCACTTGGGCTTCCTCTAATGAAATTTGTGTCACGTGATATAGTTTTTCATGTACTATCTCCTTCTCTACATCCCTCTATGCATCATGTAGAAACTACTTTTCTTGCATAGCATCAAACTTATGAGGGGCTTGCGCAGATTTTTTTATCTTCCCTTCTTCCTATTGACCCAATATTTCTCCATGCTCTAAGTCCATTCCCATTTTATTTCCTCCTTAGGTTACCACTTGCACATCAAATTCTTCATATTTCTTTTGATTGTTGCACGATTCTACAGTTATCATGTTGCATTGTGCCTTCTTCTCTTCCCACTTCTTCAACAAGTCAGGGGAACATTCAGTGGCATTCTCTATACTTTAATAGTACCCATAAAGAGCTCATGGTTTGGTACAAAATCTTGAAACATATCCCACCTTACCACAATTAAAACAAGTGGGTGGTATTCCTCCACCTCTACCATATCCTCATCCTCGTCCTCATATGTATCCACCTCTTGGAACTCCTTGGTATCCACCTCTCTCTATGCCTCAATGGTCACCACCTTTCTTCCTATGCTTTGGTAATCTATTGTAGTTAGTTGTGAAGGAAAAACATATCATGGAGGTTCGATAAGGCTTTTTAAGTTGTAGTCTTTAGATTTAATCATTTATGTGATATCATAAATTTGGTTATGTGTCAAGAATGGCACATTTGCATCATTTAATCTTTCCAGAGTCTGAAAATTCGACTAGAAATAATTATATTTTATGGAGCAATAAGATATTGACCATTCATGAGTTTAGATATTTTGATCAAATCATCCTAGATAATGAACAACGTCTAGAAAATTACCATGAATATTATGATAAAATACATAAAGAAGCTTTATTTCTTCTCAAATTTTCTATTGCAGACACATTAGTTCCAGAAGTAATAAATTCCATTATAGCATCTGTATTGTGGACAAATTTAAAAATCAAGTATCAAGCATCAAAAGTTAGGTGGGCATTGTATTTGAAAATATTCCATTTTCCACTAAGTTGCAAGAAGTAGGATCAATATTTGAATATTTGTTGCAACTAAAGGATCTTAGTGATCAATTGTGAGAAGCCAATAAATGATGGAAATATGGTTTCTTTAGTGATGCAAAGATTGTCACCCTCCTTTGATTCATTTGTTGAGTCATTTCATCTACTTGTGGAGACTTAAGAACTTAAGTTTGATAAGTTATCAACATTTCTTCTGCAGAAGGAAATGAGGTTATATTAGACTGAAGCATCAACCTCATTCACTACGTACAGAGAGTGAATTGAGTGCATGGTTCAAAGGAAAAGAAAAATAGAACAATGCTAACAATGCATCCAAAATATCTAAATTCAAATGTTATTTATGTAATAAGACTAGACACTTCAAGAGATATTCTTGGAAAAGACAACATGACCTGGCAAGTGGTCAAAAGAAATCAAGATATGAAAATGTTTTAAAAGGAGATGAAGAAGAATAAGAATGTAATTTTTCATTTGTGGCATCATAAAATCAATCAACCAAGTATACAATCTAGCATTTCAACTTAGGTGCATCTCTCCATTACACGTGTCACAAAGACTAGTAAGTAAATTTCATTGAAGATAAGAGCCATAGTGAATCTATTTATGTGGGTGATGATTGGACTTATTATATTATAGAATGTGGGGATGTTCATCTCATGTTAAACAATACTTTGCATTATGCTTTCAAGAATGTTTGATATGTTCATAACATGAAAAAAAATATTAATTCGATTAGTGAGATAACTAAAAATCCTAATCTGTGTAAACATTCAAGGAAAAAAATGTATGGTGTCTACTCTTCATGATAACAAGGTGATTTTTTTGGTATTGGTGAGAAAGGGTTGTATAAATTTGTTGATCTAAAACTAGTAAAAAGGCATGCACTAGCTATGGTAGAGAATACCAATGTACTTTGGCATGAAAGGTATGGACATCTAAGTTATCGATATTTATTTGTACTTAGTAATATTAATATGGTGGATAGTCTTCCATCCATATAGGAATGTCAGCATGTATGTATAGGTTGTCAAATGGGAAAATAATATGGACATTCATTTGATATTGATACATCGTGGTGAGTCAAAGGATTTTTTGACCTTGTACATATTGATTTGCATGGTCCAATGAAGACACCTACAATGATTGAAGATGAGTATTTATTTTTATTGGTTAATGATTTTTCAAGAAAAATGTGGGCTTGCTTTTTAAATAAGAAGTTATATTTTTTTTCAAATTTTGTAACGTGGAAGGATTTGGTAGAGAAACAACAGTTAAACAAGTTGAAGCTTTAATATCTAATAATGGGGGTGAGTTTGTTTCAACTTAGTTCAAGGAATTCTATAAAAAGGAAGATATACATAGGTAGTATACATATCCATACACTCCACATCAAAATGGAGTTATGGAGAGGAGGAATGGGACAATTATGGATATGGAAAGGTACATGGTGCACAACTAGAGTGTACAATATCAATATTAGGAAAAAGAAATAAATACCAAGGTCTATATTCTTAATAGAAGTCCTTGTAAAGATTTGCAAAAAATCACTTTCAAGGAATCATGGTGAGGGAGAAAACCTTTTGTAGGTGATTTTTGTGCTTTTGGTTGTATTCCTTTTGCACATATTCCTAAGGGGAAAAAAAGCAACTTATATGTAAAAATCAAGGTATATATGGTTGTTTTCTATAGTGAGCAGTCTAAATCATATCGACTACTAGATCTCCCTACAAACAAAATTGTGATTAATAGAGATAATGTTGTAGATGGGAAAACACCATTATTTTATAATAATGTTAAATCTATGGATAGTAGTGTATGGAAATTGTCACCGATTAAAGAAAAAGATCTTGTGTTGAAATCAAACAAGACTTAGATCCACAAGCATTAGAGGAGACCAATTCCAATGGAGGGATCTAGTTGTAATATCCCCAAGGACGAGCCCCAGTTGTATTTATGAATTGTAGACATGTTTTGTAGGCTGGTGAGCCGAGAAATTATAAGATGGTAAGCTTATGTGTTATTAGGCCGAAGATCCTATGTGTTAAAGGCCAAGCGCCTATTTTTGTAAATGTAACTATTCATATCAGTAATATAAAAACATCATTGCATGTAGACCGACCACGAAGAAAGAGTGATGGGGGACTAAGCTTCCACCAGGTTGGGTAAGGGAGAGGGGGATGAGAGGTTGGAAAGAGGGGCTAATATTAAGGGCTTAAGTCCAAGAAAATAATAATTTATTTTTATTCCA
Source organism: Picea engelmannii (assembly GCA_009831015.1). Classification (NCBI taxonomy): domain Eukaryota; kingdom Viridiplantae; phylum Streptophyta; class Pinopsida; order Pinales; family Pinaceae; genus Picea; species Picea engelmannii. The sequence goes on along the minus strand of ML839221.1, from coordinate 3,888 downwards.
AAAAATGATTAGAAGGATATGTTTTTATCCTAAGTTCTTTTGGGAGGATGGGTGACTTCCAAATGGAAAGGAGCGTGCTTCATGGGAAACATGTGTCGACTCAGGAACATGCAATTTAAGCTGGAAATTCAGCTTGTTGGGGGATATGCTTCCCATTATTCCATCCTCGCCTAACTCGTTTAGCCTATGTCATCGACCTCTACATCTTCACGCACCTATGAAACCGCTAACTGGGGAAGCCAACCTATGTTTTCCTATGAAGCCCAACATATCTGCACTTGTCAAACCGATCCATACTTTGCCTTACCGAAATTTTGGTTGTTTCCATTCCCTGAGCTATATTGAACCTTCGTTATTGTCCTCACCTTGCTGGAACTAAGTTGAAGATTGGTTGAAAAGGCAGGTTTTCAGGCCCATGGTTGAAGAGGCAGGTTTTCAGGCCTATGAGTAGCTCTTTCCAGATGAGAGAGTTTTTTGGGAAGTGATTTTATCCTAGAGAGATTCCAGCACTAGCTACGGAGCTCTGACAATTCCTGATCCGGCCTTTTTTTGAGACCCTGAAAGGGGAAGTGGAGAAGTCGATGGACTGTGGAACAGTGAAGGTGCATATTCCTTGGGTGGAACATGCATGTGGGGAATGAGAGTCTGTGAGTAGTGGGCATAAGAAGGCTCCTAGAGAAAATTCTTGCAATTGCACTGTGCAGTTTCCTGTAACCTCAGCCTAGTCTAGAATTCTTTTGCCCTGGGTGGAGCTTAGTCCCAGCTTGGGGGTGACCCACTGTTGAGCGTGATGAGTAGCATGGTCTAAGGCTGGTAGGTTCATGGAAGGTCTGCACACAGTTGGTGTACTTCAATTGAAATATGAGTATCTATTCCTATGATCATTTACATGTTGTGTATATGTACATTGTCACATACCCACCACGCAAATCAAACTTTTTCGTTGATTTCTCAACAGTCAGATTCCCCGAGGTCCTACAGGGCTTAGTGAGGGGCAAGTTTCTCTCTTGGGGTCTTGTCCGCATGACCCTATACGGTGTCCACACACTTAAGCCAACCAAGAGCTTAACAACTTTTCGTGATTCGGGGAATTGCGATACATGACTTCTACCCTTCCCCATTCAAATCCCCGAAACTTTCGAGGTCTCCAAAGTTTCCCTCCAAAGGGAGGTCGACGGTCGTAAGCCTCCCTTGATCCAACGAAATGCATCCTTTCGGGGTTTCGGTACTCGGGGGTTCGATGTGCAACAACTCCAAGACTCTTCGTCATTTGAATCCTTGAATTCTGATACGGGAAGCGATGCAGTCGCGCTCCCAAGCACGTCTGCTCATAGGGTCGTTTAATCAGTTCATGGGCCGAGGCGGCTCATTGGATTCCTTGTTTGGAATATTTTCCAAAACCCGATCCACAGGTCCTTCCTTCCCTAACACGGCCTTTTCATACGACCGCTACTCTTTTTACAATGGGAAATGCATATACTTTCAGGTTTCGGGGTTTCGTGATCCCCGATGTCAAGAGTTCCCTGTTCTCTTGAATCCCCGATCTCCGATGAGCCAATTCACCGATATAGTCCCTTACGTGTTATCCCTCCTGGCTAAACTCCTGACCCATGTGACCGCTATCTCACAAGACTGCAGCCTTATCTCCTATCGGGTTTTCGGACTTTGCAATGCCGAGATGTACTCGTCCTCAGGATTTGCGATCCGTCGAATCCCGATATGCCGATATGGTGGCAGTTGGCCCTACAATGGATGCTTTTCACTTGGTCGAGATTTCAGACTTCGCAAATCCGAAGTGTATGGACTTATTGTCCACGGGATTCCCGATTTCCTGATGGATGACTTTCCTTCCGAGACTTTTCCCGCATGCTCTGATTGTCGCCACGCATCCTCCTAAGATGGACTGTCCTGATCGCTTCTCGTGATTTCAGACTTTCCGCTACCGAAAATACTCCGGCAACTTGTCCCTTCGATCTCTAAAATGTCGACGCGCTGTCGATCTTGCCCACGTGTCCTTCTAAGATGGACGGCTCAGATTGGTTTCAGGATTTTCACTATGAAAATCCCCAACCTCATGTCATCGTGACTCCCAACTTCACGAGTGTCGATATCCCGAGGGCCACGCCTCTCGTTAGGAATTTCGGCCTACTGTTCACGAGGGCTTAACCCTCATGCATCTCTGAACAGATCCGACGACTGTCGGGTTTTTCGAGATAGGATCTAACGGTTCAGATTTTTCCCATGTCGCGCACTCTCCCTCTACTTCATGGATGTGGAAAAATCAACGGTCCGGATGTTCTCCTGGACTTTGGGGGTCTACGATCCCGATTTCCTTGCTATTCACGAAGATAGAGAAAAGGAGGCAAGGTATGTAACGCCCTTGTTTATTTCTTCAATCTAACGGTCGTGAATGACCATGGGTCTTCCAACGGGGTCTCGTCCGTCGATCGATACTTATCCCTACGCTGCTACTTTGGGATTTTAAGAGGGTCATTTCTCCTCATACAGGGTTGTTAAGACTTCCTCATTCAAGTTCTTTTTCCAGGTTATTGGTAAACCTTTCCAAGGAGGGAATCTCTGTGAAGAGATCTATTTCGAGGCATCCCTGGAGACAGAGAAGGGTAAACAACTTCCCGATAACGGGCTGGAAGCTTGACTTGGTTCAACTTATGCATAATTAAATTCATTCATCAACATAAGTCATACGTGGTTTCTTCTGTTATAAGCATATATCTATTATTTCTTATCAAAGCACTGCAGAGACATTCTTACACTGTAATCGTTCACAATTTCACAGTTCTATGAGCATATATGTCAGTATATGAATTTCAAGATGAAATATGTAAAACACTTATCAGAAATAACACTAGAAGTGAGTGCAACTGCTGAGAGGGGTGCTCGTTTCCACCCAACCGTAGGTGTAGCGACTCCCAGCGGATTTACCACTAACCACCCTCGAGTTGAGACCACGATGTTGTGAGACTGCATCTATCTATCTGGCAGTGACCAGAAGCAAAGGTTGCAATCCTTCCTCTCTGCTATCACCCACTCTGCGTAATGCCAGAGTTCCCCTCGCATCTGCCCCTCCATCGCTTCTACCATATGCCTTATCCTCTTGCGAGGTTATGTGTGGCACGATTACCCTCGCGCTGATCAGGCATGACGGCTCTACGGATGGGTGGTTCACCATCCCATCCCTCATTAAGCCATCCGCCTACCAACCTGCAAGACATTAAATTTGGGGCCAGCGAGCCGCTTTTGGTTCCTCGGGCCAGTGGAGTCCAAATACGGTATTAATTCTCGGTGGAAGTTAACGACACCTTTTTAGGTGCCTTCCACCGCCATCGTGGTCTCTTTTCTGCACATCCCCTCTCAGCAGTCCTGCAATAAATTCAAAATTTTATTCACATTCATTGACCTTTTCCTCAAGGTCCATTTACATCACATATTCACATTTATGAGTTCGCCATAGTTCTTGGCCAGTCCAATTATATTTACAAGCTGGGGGAAACAGGGTGTTACAATTCCCTCCCCCTTAAAAAGGAACATCATCCTCAATGTTCTTATCTACTAACATGATTGGTATGTGTAGAAGTAAACAAAATCGGATATGTTTGTCTCATGGCATCCTCCATTTCCCATGTAGCCTCATCTGGGCCAAAATGCTTCCACTGCACCTTGACTTGTGCAATGGTTTGGTTCCAGAGAGGGGTTTCCTTTCTATCCAATATGCATTGGGGTTCTAGTAGAAATTCTCCCTCCGGTTCCACCTGGATCATAGACCAGTCAATTATATGATTAACATCATGTACATATTTCTTCAATAATGAAACATGGAAAACATTATGTGCTTTTACTGTGGGAGGAAGTGCTAGCCGATAGGCTACA
>ML839220.1:69834-83011 GCA_009831015.1 Picea engelmannii | reverse complement strand
AGGTGAAATATAAAGGGCATAGAAAATGAGGAGAATGCCTTTGGATGCCAAATGTTCCATCCCCAACCTCAACTATTTGTAAAATATGCCAAAACATTGCCCTAAAAGGGAGACTTCATCTTGTTTTTAGGGTTTCTAATGTGAAAAAGTGAAATTTAAATGAATTATTTAATATTATTTGTGTAAAGGGGAAATATTAGGGCTGTTGACCCCTATCTTGTGTTTTACCCTAAAATTAAGTTAAAAAACTATGTGTTAGACATTTTGTATAAATAGATATCATGTGAATCTCATTTCATAACTCTCCCATTGTGAGAAGTACTTGGCTGAAATTTTCGCTATTCTTGGGCATTAAGGTGTTTCTCTCTTGTGAAAATGTTTTATCCTGCTATATTTTGGTGAATGGATGAAAAGGAGTGATGCGCACCTCTTGGATGCTTGTTCTCTTGATCTTGAATGGTGAATTTGCTTGGTGAAACTAGGGTTTGATCTCTCTCTCTCTCTTGGAATTGGTAAGGAAAAATCTGCATTGTTAGTTATTTATTGCTATTTATTGGTTATGGTTTTTGGAAACCATAGGAGGAGTATGTTGGATACACCCTCCATTAAGCTTCATCTAATTTGCTAAATTTTACAAGTTATTTTGCAAGGGTTTCTAGGAGGAATACAAGTGTGTATACCCTCTTAGATTTACCCTAAGTTTGATTGGCATACCCTAGGAAATAAAATGCCTTACAACCCTAGGTTCTTTGTTGATATAAATATTTATTATAAGACTCCACTTACCCAATTTAAAGGTACTAATCTGAATATTTTTCATTGTAGAAATAAAATAGTGCATTCGGAAACATGATTTTTGTCATTTCAACTTTCTACAATTTAGGTTTTGTTCCTTATGCCTAGCGCACCTCTTAGCCACTAGGGCATCCCCTATAAAGGGGTATTTCTTGCTGCTGTAATAAACTTTCATATTCATCCATTAGGGCTGCAGAGACCCTAATCAAACTTTCTCTAATAACTCTCAATTCAACCTTTGAAATTTGTTAAGATTTTTCTCACATAATCTAGTGATCATAGCGCATCTTTTTGTAGATTTTTGGCAAGTTTTAATGGTTGAATCTCTTGCTGTAATAAATTGTTTTTTACAGCCATAAAGCTGATTATTATATCAGCAGAAAGTGTTCACTACAGCCTTACCTTTCGTGCCAGTATTTTGCTCCTTTAATCTTGAGTTTCACTAGTGTTTTACTAGTTTATCTCTTGCATCATTTACTTGATTTCTAGCACTTGTTTTAGCAGTTAATTGTGCCATTTCATTGCTTATATATATTGTTACTAACTATTTCAATTAGGGACAGAAATATTAACTTTCTTGTCCATCACATACTTGCACTTGTATCGTTGTTTTCCTTGTGTCTCGGGTAGGTACAATCAACATTTGCAAGGTTTACTACTTCTTGGAAACATTTGTCTACCACCAAGACCTTATTCGAGCCCTTATTCCACATAGAAACTTGACCTATAGGGGCATTCATTCATACATCACACTTTCCATATCATTCCCCCATAGGGTCATTAGGATTCTCCCCTTGACGTCACCACTCCACCTCTAAAGTGACGAGAACACCTATCTAAGGTGACAGTGGGTAAGTACTCTCTTAGTTGTCGCCATTTGGTGGTTGGGTTGGGATTTTCCCAACCTATAACTTTTGCGATAACATTTTGGCATCGTTGTCGAGGAGGATTTTGAATCCTCTTCCAAACCCTTACGACACTTTGGAAAGCTATCCCAAAGCCTTCTCCCTAGGTTTCCTGGCGACTCCACCTAAGGGACTTTCCCTTTTCACCTTTTGATGATCTCTTCTTGAAGCTCATATGGCAACTCCACCTTCCCAAGAACCCATTTTTCCCTTTTCCCCCTTTCCATCCTTTGATGAGCCTTGAGCTCATCTGGCCACTCCATTGAGGTATTACCCTAAGTGATGGAACCATGGCCTCACGGGAATTACCATGGGATTTCCATAATGTATATCCTTCTCTTGATGTTCAGAATATCCCCGGATATCCAAATCATTTCTCTACAGAGTAAAGGAAAAATTGCCCTAAATTTAATGGTGATCCATCTCTAGCAGTCACCCATGTCATGAATTATATGAAGTATGCTTTGATCTTAAATGTGCTACATGAATATGTGTTGATGAAAATTTGTGTGTCTTCACTAGAATCAATTCAAAAGGATTGGCTTGCACACTCATGTAATCTGAAGAGTATCCCTTCTTCTAAAAATCTCATTGAAGAATTTCTAAGGCGTTATCAGCCATCTACTCAGAGTTTGCAAGATGCTTTCCAAGAGATCAAACACACTCTTTGCAGAGAAGGTTTTTCGGTCAATGATGAGACAATAGATGAAGAATTGCTTGAAGGATAGACATATGAAGAAAGTTTCCAAGAAGATCTAGATGATACATATGACAAAGACGGAGTGCTCATATCTTCCCTTCCACTTGATGAAGACGTCCATGCCTATGCTCCTCTTTCACATCAAGAATATAACATGATGAGTTGTGACCCTTAAGAACTTGATGATGCTTTATCCCATGACTGTGGAAGTGAAGAAGTATTAGAGGATCCCTTGGATACGACATATCCTATTGAAATACAAACAAAGCACTTTGCATTAAGGATGAAGCCTCGTGTGATGAAGAGGATATGGAAGAGGATGACCATGAAGAGAAAAAAGAATCATGATAAAGCAAAACATGTTGAGGCATCATTATCTTTGATCCCACCTAATGAAGTTGAGGTTGTCCATCCGTTCTCTCCTCCTATTCAAGAATTTGAAGAAACAACTAGCCTCAGTGATGAAGAATCTAAAAATACTTCATACGAAGACAAAGAGATGGTCATATTCAGACATGTTGATGGTTTTATGAAATAACCTTTGAATATGGTTGATGAGAATATAGACACTTTCATACAGTTCGACATACACGGGTGGGGTTTTGGTTGTCTCATTTTTTATAGAGACCCTATTTATGATATTGAGGGTAGTCCTCAAGAAAAAGGGTTTGAGTTATCATCCTCAAAGGACTACTTTTCATGCATGTATGATTCATATGTTTGGCATCCTAATGATGACATGTTTATAGATTGTTTTGAGGATGATTGATCACAGCATTTTCAATCACCCCTTAGGACTTGTGATGCATATCCTTTTAGGGATGCGGACTTGTTCTATTAGGATTTTTCAGCCTCCTTCATCCTCAATTTTATATGAACACCAGGAGGTGGATTTCCCAGAGAAATCAAAGTCTCACCCTACAAAGCGAAATTATTTTCATATTGGGGATTTATACAGAGATTCACAAATGAAGAGGTCATGTTTTTCTTTCTCTAAACCTGGTCTTGTCCCTTACCCCATCCCTGCTTCTCAGGGAAATCATGAGGTCTTCTTGGGATCTCTCATATATTCTCAGTCTTCAGGAAGTAGTGATCATACTAATGGAGATGAAGATGAGCCATCATCTACACATGATATCCCTCTTCATATATGGATTGATCAGGCTAGTGGTTTCACTTACAGGCAGCATGATCATGCTGGTGATTTATCTTTCTAGAAGGACTTTCTCCCTCCCAATCATATTTCCTCATTTAATCTCACAATTGATTATCTATCTATTTATGCTCATTATTGTTTCATTCTCGACTTATATTTTTTGTTTTACATAATTAAGCACAGGGGGAGATACTTTGATGAGATGATCAACTGGTTACACTAGTTGTATGACTTCACCTAAAATCACCTATCACTTGATATTTAGGGCCCCAAGGCCCAGGAAAGTAGGTAGGTCATATTTCTTTCCTTACATTTGCATCTTGATTGCTCATATTAGTTTAGGTGCATTTAATATTTCATTTTTCTCTACTTGATTGATTTCATGCTTAGTTTAGAAATTTTTGAAAAAAAAATGCTAAACTTTTATTTTCATTTAGATTTTGATGTATATGGACGAAGGGTGATAGAAACACCTTAGATTTTATGGTTTCTTGTTTCAGTGTAGGCATAGTTCTACTAGGATATGTTGTGGTTCTTATTCACTCTACGACGAACACATGTCCCCAAGTAGAAGCTAGATGTTATCCCCATTTTGTGGGATAACTAAGGATATGATGCATCGAGGCCCTTAGGTTGCAGATATGGAATGTAGAGAGACCACATAACTAGCAGTGTCCACTTGCACATACATAAGCTCACTCTATCACCACATTATGATCCATTGCCAGTGCATCCACCACACCAGCTAGCTTCTGGAAGGAAGATGGGTCTTTCTCCATGTGGTACAAGTCAAGTATTGTGGAAATTAATCACCCTAATATTTGAGGCATTTGAACATGTTGTATTTAAGATACTTTTGATTATAGAACGACTGCTTGGAAATTATTCCTTTGACCCTATTTAACCTTGTTGAGTGTCATAGATTTCCTAGTAAGTGGCTAACCTTTGGGGAAGGGTTGCAACTGGAGGTCCCTTGAGAGGTTGTCATAACATTCCCGACCATACTTACCACTTTCCACTCATTACATTCCCATCATATTTCCCTCTTCTAGGCCCTTTAACTTTAGTGACCCAAGAAGGGAATGTACCTCGTTTCATAGGAAGAAGGGGTTGAAGGCCTGGAGGGATGGTTGTTGGAAAAAGATAAGAGCCTAAAATATTAACCTTCTAGATGCTCACCCAAGGATCCTGAGGACAATGAAATGTCTCTCATAAAAAACTAATGGGACCCATAAAAAAATGACTAATAACAAAATTCCAACCAGGGAGGAGCATGTGTGGGCACAATTTTTATTGCTTAGGTAGAAGCCCCACACATGTTTCCAACTTAGGGAAGCATGATGTGACCAGGTTAGAGTCAAGGTGGGAACATTTCTTAATGCTTAGGTAGAAGCCCCACCTTGGCTTCAACCTGGAAACATCCTAAAGGAATAAAAAGCAATAAATGGGCTTGGAAAAAAGTTGCATTCAGGAAGAAGGTGCAGCACACCCCCTACAATGGCACCCATAAATGAGACAAAACGAGCCCTTGTATGTCATGAAAATAATTGAAATATGAAGTCTAAACCCCTTCCACCTCATCATCCACTACATAACCTTGAAAGGCCATCCTTGGGAGCATCCCCTACTTGAGGGTTTTGGTCTACCCAATAGGATTTTTATGACACCCCTCCCATACCTAAACTTGGTCAATTGTATAGGGTCTTGGAGAATTTGTTTGATTTGATGAGGTATTTTTGATGCACATTTTTAGGTGCCTTGCTTATTATATGTGATTTACACTTGTCATGATATCTTTGACTTGAGATATTTGGAGGGCGTACCCTTTTGTTTTGCAGGACCCTGCTTGGTGGCTAGTTTTGGGAGAACAAGCCTAGCTTGGGCTTCCATGGGGAAAGAAGCCCAAAGGTTGGATGCCTAGTGCCCACACACCGAATCACAGAGACATGCCTTTGGAGGTTTACATGGCATCATGGAGGATCTAACCTATTTTAGAAAAACAGGATCGTGGAGCAATAAAATAAAACAAATGTGGAAATAAAATACAAAAGATACATAATACACTAGAGACACATATATACGTGGTTCACTCAGTGTGGGATACATCCACCAAAGAAATTTCTAGGTCCTTCCTTTATTATTATCTAGCAATCAAAGGGATACAACCTACAACAAACCCACTGTAACTTCCTCTTCATTCTCTCACAGTCTCCTATCTCAGAATACAATATCCGCTATCATACTTAGCCGCAATACATTTCCCTCATAAAAGAGGGTTGCCTTCTAGGGAAAAAATCCCTAACATAATTTATACCGTTAGATCTGCGACCTTATAATGAATGGTCCAGATTTACAATGAAATTACAATATACATTTACAAGGAAATTTTTCCTTCAGGGGCACGCTTGCCCCCGGACCCCACAAAGGGGGTAACCACCCTCTGCACTCCCCCACGTGGAAGAGTGTACATTCTTCTGGGGTGTAAATTCTTCAAGGGGTATAAACACGGCTGAAAACAAAGACCTCTGAATCTGGAAAATAATCAGGTTCCACAACCAACAATCTCCCACTTGGAGACTGATCTCAACAACTCCACCACTGTTGTATCTGCTGGACTATAAACCTTCTTGGACCTGAAAAATTTATCATCTTCATATTCATTCTTGAAGACCAACTGAAACTAAGTAGGAACTTAGTTTCACCCTGGTTACTCCCTTTTCTAACATGTCTGCAGGATTCTGGCTAGTGTGTATCCTTTCCAACTTCAAATGTCCATCTTCCAAGGCGGATTGTATGAAGTGGTACCTCAACTGTATATGCTTAGCCTTTGAATGGAAAGATGAGTTCTTTGCAATATGAATGGCACTCTCACTGTCACAGTACAACCTACTATTCTCCTGCTTCTTTCCCAATTCCTCCATAAACCTCTGTAACCAAATCATTTCTTTACTAGCCTCTCTAGCAACAACATACTCTACTTATGTTGTTGAAAGTGAAACAACCTTTTGCAGTTTTGAAATCCAACTTATTGTTGTTCCGCCTATAGTAAAAACATACCATGTGGTGCTCCTCCTACTATCTTTATCACCTGCCATATCTGAATCAACATATCCCTGTAGAATAGTGTCTGAACCTCCAAAACATAATGCATGAGTAGCAATACCTCTCAAATACCTGAGAATCCACTTTGTTGCCTCCCAATGTTCTTTACCTGGATTGTTCATATACCTGCTCACAACTCCCACTGTATGTGCAATATCTAGTCTTGTACAAACCATCGCATACATCAAGCTACCAATTGTTGATGAATAAAGGACCCTGGACATGTATTCTATCTCCTCCTATGTCTTGGAACACATTTCCTTAGTTAATTTGAAATGGTTGGCCAAAGATGTACTAACTGGTTTTTCATTCTGAGTTCTGAACCTTTCCAACACCCTCTCTATGTACTCACCCTGAGACAATGTTAATTTGTGATTTTTCCTGTCTCTTGTTATTCTCATACCAAGGATTTTATTTGCAGCACCCAAATCCTTCATCGCAAATGAATTAGTTAATTTCTTCTTGAGCACATTTATATCCTGCATATTAGACCCTGCAACAAGCATGTCATCTACATATAATAGCAAGATAATATAGCTTCCATTTTCTAGCCTTTTAAAATAAACACAGTGATCAGAATGACATCCACTATAACCTTGTTCTATCATAAACTATTCAAACTTCAAATACCACTACCTTGGAGCTTGCTTTAGTCCATACAAGCTCTTATTCAACCTACATACCAAATTCTCCTTCCCTTTGACCTCATACCCCTGTGGTTGTTGCATATAAATCTCTTCCTCCAAATCCCCATGGAGAAAAGTTGTTTTTACATCTAACTGTTCAAGATGAAAATCTTCTACTACCACGAGACTCAAAATAGTCCTAATTGAAGTCATTTTAACAACGAGATAAAATATTTCATCAAAATCTATACCTTTCTTTTGTGCAAACCCCTTTACAACAAGTCTAGCCTTGTACCGCTTTTCTCCTCCATCTTCTTCCTTCAACTTGTAAACCCATTTATTCTACAATGCTCTTTTTCCTCCAGGCAAGTGAACCAAGTCACAAGTCTGGTTATTTACCAAGGAATCCATTTCCTCCTTCATGCCTTGCTCCCACTTCTTTTTGGTGTCTACCTACAATGCCTCTTCATAACATTCTGGTTCACTAGAATCAGTCAACAATAAATAATACAATGAAGGAGAGTATTGTTCAGGGGGTATACTTAACCTGGTAGATCTTCTAACTACACTTGCAGGAGTTTGAGGTACCTATTACTCATGTTGTTGTACATTTTTGTTTTCTAGTTCCTTTGGAATTTATTTTCCAGTGATCTCATCAAGCACTGTGTATTCTGGTTTTTCTTTTTCCTATTTCTTTCCCTACAACTGATCTTTGTACATTACCTTCTCATTGAATATGACATCTCTACTCCTAATGATTTTTTTGTTTTCATAATCCCATAAGCGATAACCAAAATCATTAACATTGTATCCAAAAAAGGTACACTTCTTGGATTTTTCCTCAAGCTTTGTTCTATTTTCTTTATCAATATGGACAAATGCTTCACAACCGAAAGTCTTCAAAAAAGAATAGTTTACCTTTTTTTCTGTCCATGCCTCCTCTGAAATTCTACCATCCAAATAGCTTGAAGGTCCTCTATTTATTAAGTAAATAGCAGTATCTACAACATCTACCCAGAACTGTAAGGGCAAACCAGCATGCAATCTCATACTCCTTGCACGCTCCATGATTGTCCTGTTCATCCTTTCTGACACACCATTTTCTTGTGGTGTTCTTGGAATTGTATTCTCTCTACAAATCCCATGGTATGAACAATAATCATCAAACTCCTTGTTGCAATATTCACCTCCATTATCTAATCTAAGACACTTCAACTTTTTTCCTATCTCATTCTCAGCCAAAGATTTCCATTTCTTAAAAGTATCAGAAACATCAAATTTCTATCGAATGCAATAAACCCAAGTTTTTCTAGTTGCATCATCAATAAAAGTAACATAGTAACAAGAGCCACCAAGAGATGATACCTGAGCTAGTCCCCATATATCTATATGCACAAGTTCTAACCTTTCCCTCTTCTTTTCTTTTCCGACTCTGAGAAATCTGACTCTCTTATGTTTTCCATAAACACAATTCTCACAGAAGTCCAAATCAATTTGTTTAAGATCTAGAAACAAATTTATTTTGTGAAGTATCAACATCCCCTTCTCACTCATGTGTCCAAGCCTATGATGCCACAGTGTTGTATCCACTTCTGTAGAATCTAAAGAGATAAAAGAGTCAGTACTACTAGTACATAAATACAATGTACCTACCTTCTCTCCTTTTGCTATCACCAATGATCCTTTGATGGCCTTCCACGTATTATCTGTAAATATGGATATACAACCTTCACTTTCCAACTGTCTTGTTGAAATTAGATTTTTCCTTAGATCTGGAACATGTCTTACCTCTTTCAATAACCATTGGTTTCCATTGCTTTGCTTTATTTTTACCTTTCCCATTCCAACAATTTTTCATGGTGCATCATCACCCAAATGAACCTGTCCAAAATCACCTTGAACATAATATATAAAATGTTTCCTATGGGGTGTGGCATGAAATGAAGCCCCTGAATCTACCACCCAAGACTCAGAAATATTATCTACAGAAAGAATCAAAGCATCTTGTAATACATCACCTACTACATTTGCTTCATGATTTCACTCTTGTTGTCCATCTCTTTGTTTCTTTGGAGCTCTGTAGTCTTTCTTTAGATTTCCTTTCTTCCCACAATTCCAACACTCTATCTTTCCAAGTCTGGATTTGGATCTGCCCTTCCTAGAATTCCCATGGTTCCCTGAGCCCTTTCCTCTATCCTTTTGTCTTCCTCTATTCTCCATGTTCAACGCATTACCTGATGTCTCACATGTGCTTTTCCGTCACATTTCCTCACTAAGGATAACACCAACAACATCATCAATTTTAAATTATTTGAACCAGAGACAGAGTTACTTACAGCCATGACCAAGCCATTCTAGCTTTCTAGCAATGAGCACAAGATTAGAAGAGCCCTGACCTCATCATCAAAGTCCACTTTTACAGAACTTAGTTCATTAGTAACTGTATTAAATTCATTTAAATGATCTGCAACAGACCCACCTTCTAACATCTTCATATTAAATAATCTCTTCATTAGAAATACCTCATTGGACGTCGAGGGTTTTTCATACAATTTAGCGAATGCGTTCATCAAACCCTTCATTGTCTTTTCTTTCGAAATATTGAAATCCACCAACGCTGCTAGGATTAGCCGTATCCTTCCTAGAGCCTTTCTGTCAAGAATCTCTCATTATTCGTCCTTCATAGCCGTCAGTTTCTTTCTTATTCTACCCAATGGTAGGAATAGATCCTTCTAATATAAATAATCTTCCATATGCATCTTCCATAACTGGTAGTTTTGGCCATTAAATTTTTCGACCCTAAACTTTCCATCTTCTGACATTGCTCCCACTCGAACCAGGAACCCTCTTTTCCTCCGAGTTACCTTTTGCTTTGATACCAGTTGTTATAAATACAGGATCACGAAGCAATAAAATAAAACAAATGAGGAAATAAAATACAGAAGATACACAATACAATAGAGACACAGATATACGTGGTTCACCCAGTGTGGGCTACATCCACCAAAGAGATTGGCAGGTCCTTCCTTTATTATTATCCAGCAAACCCAATACAACCTACAACAAACCAGGGATACAACCTACAACCAGGTCCTTCCTTTATTATTTCCAGGGATACAACCTACAGCAAACCCACTATAACTTCCTCTTCGTTCTCTCACAGTCTCTTATCTCATAATACATTATTCGCTATCATACTTAGCCGCAATAAATTTCCCTCATAAAAGAGGGTTGCCTTCTAGGGAAAAAAACCCTAACATAATTTCTACCGTTAGATCTATGACCTTATAATGAATGGTCCAGATTTATAATGAAATTACAATATACATTTACAAGACAATTTTTCCTTTGGGGGCTTCGCCCCCTGACCCTATAGAGGGGGTAAGCCCCCTCTACACTCCCCTGTGTGGAAGATTGTGCATTCTTCTGGGGTGTAAAGTATTCATGGGGTATAAACACGGTTGAAAACAAAGAACTCTGAATCTGGAAGATAATCAGGCTCCACAACCAACAACCTAGCCCCTACCACCCAAAATTTTTGCTTTAAGGAGGCAAAACGTCACATTTTTTAGGCTTAACGTCATAGAGGGGGTAGGGTTTGGTGGTGATGGAGTTTCTCATTAACACTTCACGTGATTTGATCAGAGGAGGCATAGAGGGGTCATATCACATGAAGAGAAGGCCTTTGGAGGCCAAACGTTCCATCCCCAACCTCAACTATTTGTCAAATATGCCAAAACGTTGCCCTAAAAGGGAGACGTCATCTTGTTTTTAGGGTTTCTAATGTGCAAAAGTGAAATTTAAATGAATTATTTAAAATTATTTGTGTAAAGGGGCAATATTAGGGCTATTGGCCCCTATCTTGTGTTATACCATAAAATTAAGTGGACAAACTATGTGATAGATATTTTGTATAAATAGAGATCATGTGAATCTCATTTCATAACATAACTCGCCCATTGTGAGAATACAAGTGTGTATACCCTCTTAGATTTACCCTAAGTTTGATTGGCATACCCTAGGAAGTAAAAGGGATTACACCCCTAGGGTCTTTGTTTATCTAACTCTTTATTCTAATCTAAGTATTTTGCATTGGAGAAAATAAAATAGTGCATTGGGAAACAAGATTTTTTGTCATTTCAAATTTTTGCAGTTTGGGTTTTGTTCCTTGTGTCTAGCACACCTCTTATCCACTAGGGAACCCCCTATAAATGGGATTGCTTGCTGCTGTAATAAAATTTCATCTTCATCCATTTGGGCTGCAGAGACCCTAATCAAACTTTCTCTAATAACTCTCAATTCAACTGTTGAAATTTGCTAAGAGTTTGCCCACATAATCTAGTGATCATAGCGCATATTTTGGTAGATTTTTCGCAAGTTTTAATGGTTGAATCTCTTTCTGTAATAACGTTTTATTTACAGCCATAAGACTGATTATTATCTCTGCAGAAAGTTTTCACTATTGCCTTACCTTTCGTGCTAGTATTATGCTCCTTTAATCTTGAGTTTCACTAGTGTTTTACTAGTTTATCTCTTGCATCATTTACTTGATTTCTAACGCGTGTTTTAGCAACTAATTGTGCCATTTCATTGTTGATATATAATGTTACTAACTGCCTCAATTAGGGACATAAAGCTTAACTTGTTTTTCCATCGTATACTTTGGCTTGTATCATTATTTTCCTTGTGTTTTGGGCAGGTACAATCAACATTTGCAAGGTTTACTACTTCTTGGCAACCTTTGGCTACCACCAAGACCATACTTAATCCCTTCTTCCACATAGAAACTTGACCTATAGAGGAATTCATTCATACATCACACTTTCCATCTCATTCCCCCAAGGGTCACCAGGATTCCCCCCTTGAGGTAACCACTCCACCTCTAAAGTGACGGGAACACCTATCTAAGGTGACAGTGAGTAGGTGCTCTCTTAGTTGTCTCCATTTGGTGGTTGGGTCGAGATTTTCCCAACCTACAACTTGTGCGATACCATACCCACTTCCACAGCTAGAGGATTTGAACATTTTTGCTGGACGGGTACCTTCGGGGCCAAGGAAATAAAGCCAAAATATAATTTTTGAGTCTTGTCATGTTGAGGATGTAGGATGTAGATTACGAGAATTTAGAGTCTAGACTATAGTTATTAATTAGTACTTTGCTTATTTTTGGACTCTAAAGGCCATTATATATATATATATATATATATATATATATTATATATGTACTTTTTGGTTGATCGGTTTTATTTATGGTTTTTTGTCTGGTTCTAGTTTTTGGGGTTGACTAGTTCAATAACCAATCTAGTTCTGATAACATTTCTTTGTAGCACAAAGATCTCTCCCTTATATCCTTTGTGAACTTGGAGACCAAACTAATAACAAATATTATATCAAGTATAGTATCAGTCAAATAAATAACACTCTAAACAAGTTTCCTATACACAATAACATGTAGTTTTAGAGAATCACATTCCTTATTGAGCTCAACCCTCCTCTAAAATGAAATAGAACAAGGCTTACAATGTGTTTCATTTTAGATCTATTTAAGAAATCCAAAGCATACTTTGGTTAAGAGATGAAAATACCATCATCCCACTACATCACTTGATTGGCAATAAAGAAGTGAAAAATATTTAAGTTTTTAAATTCAAATGTATGCTTCAATTTTGACTTTAGACCAAAAATTGAGTCATTGTTATTTCCAATCATTTTCAAATTATCCACATAAAGTAGAATTAAGAGAACTACATCATTAGATTCTCGATGTTTGAAACCAAGTTGAAGAAAAGAGTTGCCAGTCTTATCATACCATGCCCTATGCATATGTTTCAAATTGTACAAGATTCTTGTCTTGTGCAAAAACAGTGTTCTCTCTCTCTCTCTCTCTCTCTCT
>ML839220.1:31462-43453 GCA_009831015.1 Picea engelmannii | reverse complement strand
CGAGAGAAGAGCATACTCAAGGATTGTTACTTCAATTTCTAGTCCCAAATGTGAGTTAGATGTGATTAAATATGATTGTCCACTTATGTTTGTAAATCAAAACTAGCCATCCATGTGGCAAAAAGCAAAGAAGGGAAATTGATGTTTATCCTCCTAAGTGCCTATGTTTGTTTGACTAACCCCTTTATATTATGAGGGGACTAAGTGTAATGTGGCTTTACAGCATTTTTGACAACATATTTAAGAAGGTAGATGGCCTTTCCCACATCCAAAGAACTTACAATGAAAAATTTGAATCAAATGTGCGGCCCCTAGTGCAGACAGAGGCGCACAGAGGGCAGGCACGCGAGCAGAGTTGAGACAAAAAGTGCATGCACGCAGAGAAAGGATGTTACGAAAGTGCATGCGCGCACGATGCGCGTCTGTGGGGTGGAATACCTGCGCACCTGTGACAAATGGCCGAGAAAGAAAATCCGGATGGATTTCTCTCAATTCTCCTTTGAATTGACTGGTTAGCAGGTCGGCAGAGTCCGGTTTGTGCACCTGCAAGTTAAACAAACTAAAAGGAAAGAAAAATAAACCCAAATGAGGGAGGAATTGATACCTTCTCCCCAGTATGGTCGCCAATCTATTTGCACCCTCTTCGTCACCTTGGTGAGCAAATAAGGGGTGCTTACATGCCCAGTTGGGTCTTGCTGAGCATGACAGTTGTAGAGGAAAGAGTTAGAGAAAGAACAACAAAACTATAAGAAAGAATTAAACTAATACAAACTAAAATCATAAGCATATGAATAAAGAAATAACAAACACAAAAAGACCAATATCACCAATGTTTTTTAGGCTGATCTATTGATGAAATCAAAGCACAATGAAGAAAGGGGACTATGAGTCCCTTCTTCCTCCAAAGGAAGGCTCTTGGGCCCTCACAAACTTGCTCTCCTTACAATAAGAAAAATAAAGATGGTGATGAAAGAACTCCTAGCACATCCACTCAATGGAGAGGTGGATGGCTCAATGAGATGGTGTCAATGTGTTATTGTCAAGGAGTGAGTCCTTAAAACAATCTAGGCAGCATAACATTACATGAAATTCCTTGAGAAAATGAGGTTTCTTCATGGCTTTTTATAGCATTACATTGGGTGATTATGTAACTCCTTTTGTAGTGTGAAGAGAGGCTCTTTAGGGCTTTATTAGGTCTTTGACCAGCCTACCATGCGGATTCAGCTCAGATTTGAGGGTCAAATCGGCTTGGGAGCTGATCCATAAGTGGTTGGGAGGCCGACCAATTCAATAAATGCGCCGTTTAGCAAGTGCGCGGGTTTTTGCGCCAACAGTCACGCATCGTGCGCGCATGCACGCATGGTACGTTTATGTTCCACGCATATGCGCGCGCACCCAACTTCTGTAAAGCACTCTTCAATTTTTGGTTACTTTGTATAGTTTTTGACCTTTTCTGGAATGCTGTGAAATTAATTCAATGCCATGAATGACTTCATTACTGTTTGACGATGCTGAGTTCTTGTCACCATGTGCAGACGAAATTTCAGTGATAACACATATACAAAAAAAAGTCACCAAGTAATTTAAAACTTTGGGTCTCTGATAACCAGATTATCTCTTAATTGTGTCCTTCATGGAAAGGCCTGTGATAGTAGCCAATTCTTCCCTCTGCTGACTGTTCTTCAATATGCCACCGACCATAGTCTAGCTGCAAGGCTTCTTTGGAAAGCCTATCAGCCAACTAGTTTTGTTCCCTGTATATATGAGAGAAAGACACATAATCAAAAGCAGTAATAATTCTCAAAAATTCCTCAGAAATTGGCACAAGATGGGTTATGTGACATCTTTGTACACTGTTCACCCAGTTGATGATTAGTAAGGAGTCCTCGAAAACCTGTAAAGTTTTCCATCCCTTTTCCACAGCAAATAATAACAAAATTTTTAATGCCAATATCTCATAATAGTTATTTGTACTGGCTACCAACCCAAACTTGAGAAGACAAAAGTGAGAGGTGGTAATTTAAAGACAACCACCCCACCCCCACACATTAATTGATCCCCTGAAGATGCCCCATCAAAATAGGCCCATGACCTTTCCTTATATATAACTTCCTCCTTTATATCCTGGAGGTTTCCAACCCCAACCCTTCCCAAGGATTTAAAGTGTTCTAAAAGGCCAAGACAAGCAATTTCCACTCGAGAGGAGGAGGGGGACTCATCCCTAAAAATTGAATTCTTGCCTACCATCCAAATCCCCTAGGCAAGAATGAAAGGGAAATCCTTGTCTTCATGATGCCCCCTCACCAATAGCCAATATTTCAAGGAAACCTCAAATGAATTTCCCTGCTAATGACCAAGAGTATTGTGCAAATTGTTAGAATCTTCCCAAACAAATAAAGTGAAGGTACAACGCATAAAGAGATGGTCAACAATCTCAGCTTGTTATTTATAGAGCGAACACCAACCAGGCACATTGAGTTGTCACTTATGAAGATTGTCCCACGTTGGAAGTTTATTCTCCAATATAAACCAAACAAAAAGTTTCCCTTTAGCAGGACAACGTTGCTTCCAAAGTTTCTTCCACCACCATAATGATTCTCTATGGTATAAGTCTACACTTGGCTGAACATAACGTACTTTTGTAGTGTAATATCCTCTTAGGTTCCCATCCCAAAGGAGTTCATCCTCCCGATTCGTCAATCAAATATTTTCTCTCTGAAGAACCTGGATGTACCTGTCCCAAAGGAAAAGGTCTTCCCCAACAAGACTCAGTAGTTTCCCACTTTTCCAGCCTTGATTCCAGATATTTATAGTGTTTGGGTCCCCGACTTGTGCTAAAAAGAAGTAACCCCCTCCTCGCTCCAACCGGGAACGTAATTATGCATTGAGTAAGTGTTATTGATTGCAACCCACCCACAGGTCCAATCCAATCCTGACCAATTCTCCAGATCCAATCCTCCAAGCCAAACCATTCCCCACCACCTCAAAATCCTTTAAAATTTCTTTCCATATAATAGAGATTCCGGATATTCGAAGGTTTGGATTCCTAATCCATTCAAGTATTGATAGAGGGGTCACATATTTCTAATAAATAACTTTAGTCCAGCGATTTTGTGCATTCATCAATCTCCACAAGCATTTTGTTGCAAGTGCTTTAGAGAAGAAAAAAGATATTTTTAAGTCCCGAGCCCCCGAGGGCCTTTGGCATCGCAATTTTCTCCCACCGAAACCAATGCACCACCTACTTATCCTTATTTCCCCTCCATAAGTAAGAGAAAGAAATTTTCCTTGTTTTTCCAAAATACCCTTCGGAATCCAAGAAAAGGACATCCAATATATTGGGATAGCCTCCAAGACCAACTTGATCAGTACTAATCTCCCTTCCCTTGACAACCATTTGTAGCTCCACCCCTTTAATATTTTTTCTAACTTTTCTATAAGCCACATCCAATCTGTCTTTCGATAATCATTGGGTTTTAAGTGAAAACCGAGATATTTCAAACCTTCGTCTAGTCCCAGTACCTGGAAAGGGAGATGTGATAAAAAGTGTTGTATGACTTCCTCCTCAACTGAAGCAAAGAGAATGTTGGACTTATATGCATTAATCAGCATCCAAGTTTCTTTTTCTAAAGAGAGTGAGCCCTTCAAATAATTTGTCAGCATCTCTCTTCATACCATCACAAAATATTAGGATGTCATCAACAAATAGTAAGTGGGTGATGTACATACCAGGGGAGATTTTGAGACCTTTGAATCTACCAGAGTTCTTTGCCACTACCAAAAAATGACTAAGACCTTCCGCCACTAAGAGAAAGAGTAAGGGTGACAAAGGGCACCCCTGTCGTAGGTCTCTTTTAGCTTGAAAAAAGAAATAGGTTGAACCATTGATAAGAATAGAGAAGGATACTAAAGACAGACACCCCATCACCCAATTGATAAAATCCAACCCGAACCGAAGATGAATTAGAAGCATCCTTAAATACAGCCAATTTACTCTATCGTAAGATTTTGATAAATCAATTTTCACAACATCTCCCCTAAGTTTCTTAGTTTTTATGTTGTGTAGTCCTTCCTGGGATACTCCAATAGCCTCATGGATTTTCCTTCCTTCCAAAAAACCAAATTGTTCACTGGAAATATTTTTGGACAGAATAACCTTTAATCTTCTACTAATAACCTTTGAAATAATATTATAAAGACAATTGCATAACGAGATTGGTCGAAAGTCATCAAAGGAAGAGGGATTATCTGGCTTTGGTATGACTGCAATAAACGTAGAGTTCAAAGGTTTATGAATATAATAATTCACCCTTGATTCATCGACCACCTTCAGAACATCAGGACCAATCAGATCAAAAAAACCCAGATAAAACTCAATAGGCCAGCCATTAGGGCCTGGGATTTTCCCTTTTTGAAAAGAGTGGATAACTTCCAACAGTTCCTTTTCAGTAAGTGTTGCCATTAAATTCTGATTGCCTTCCTCCTCCACAAACCAATGGAATAATCGAGAAACCTGTACTATTTCTATAGTGGGCAACCCCTCCTGAGCCTTGAATAAGTCACTAAAGTGTTCAATACCCAGTGAGGCCAGGCCATCAAAAGAAGTAACCACCTCACCTTCCCTCTTCCTTAACCCCCAGATAGTATTAGCCAATTTCCTTCCTTTGGAATATGCTTGAAAAAAAATTGTATTTTCATCGCCACAAGAAATCCAAATCGCATGACTCTTTAATCTCCACAAAGCTTATTTTTCCTCTAATAAACACCTGCGTCTTTTCTCCAATCGAACCAGATTCTCCTTTTCACCGAGAGTTAAGAACCCCTTCCCTACACCTTCCTTAATCTCCAAGATATATAATTCAATGTGTCTCAGTTCCTATTCCTCCTTGAAATTTTTCTCCCATGCCCAAGAAATAGCAGCTTATTTTAACCTTTTAAGGTTCCCCGCAAACTGAACAGCCGTAGGGATCTGATGAACATTGGATATTGGAGTCCACAAACCCCTAACTAAATATTAATACGATGGATATGAAATCTATCATTCAAATAATTTAAAAGGGCTCGGTGCTCTTCTACTTCTACCACTTAACTCCAGCACAATTAGATTATGGTCAAATTCCCCCCCACAAGAAACCCATTGTCTGACCAAATCTAATAATTCCAATAAATCCTCCACCAATAAGAACCTGTCCAAACACTTGGCCACCCTATCATCCCCAACCCTTCTATTACACCAAGTTGGATTCAGTTTCAAGGGATCTACATCAATCAACCCATGATGGTCCAAAAAGTTTTGAAAATAATTGGTTAAAATATCAGGGATGGCGCGCGGTCCCCAAACCTCAGCAGCCCCTAAAGAAAAATTTAAATCCCCACCGAGAATAATCTCCTTCCCACTAAGCCAGGATCATTCAGCTAAAGAGTTCCAATAACATTGTCAATCTAGGTAAGGCCCATAAACATTGATAATAGTCACATTTTTCCCCAAACCAGAAGAGAAAAATTTCAGACTAATCCCCGACTCAAAACCCCAAACACTTTCGTAGTTACAATTCTTTGTCAGCCACCCAGAAGCCAACCCACCAGAATTCCCCCAAGCATCCACCGCTGCAAACTTCCAACTTGGAAACAAACACTCAATATCCTTCACCACTGATTCACAATTACCCAACGTTTCTTGTAACAAAATCACGTCTGGGGAGTTCAAGTCCACTAACCTCTGGAGAGATGATTTTTTTTATGGGTTTGACAACCCACAATAGTTGAAAGACAATATTTTCATGAGGTAACCTCCCCAAGGGTTTGCTTTTCTCTAAGCACCCATTCGATGGAATACTGTCGATCTGAAGCGAAATCGATCTTGGCCCTATATTGAGCCAAAAAGAGGTGCGATTTTTTACCCCTACCTTTTCCAGAAAGTGAAATTTGAGGAACAGTTCCCATGCCTTGCCCTCCCATACCAAACTCTTCGTCCCCCGAAGGGCCCCCTTTGAAAACTGACCTATTTCTAAGATGGTAATGTACCTTATTTTCATCATAAGAGGAGTTTGTAGAGGCTGAATGTGTAACATAGAAGCTTGGAAGAAAGGTAGTGGAGACCTCCACTGAAAAGGAAGGGGAAGGTGTAAAGGAGGAAAAAACAAAAGGTAAAGGTGTGAATACCCCTTCTGCCTCAGATACAATCATACAAAGTAGAGATGGGGTTAGAAAAGGCGATGAGCCCCCCGACACCGAAATTCCCATAATAGGTGTGACCAAAGAAGGGGGGAAACAAAACCCACTAGTAGCCAAAGGACAGGTGAGAGAAACCAGATTCACACTAAAATACCTTTCAAACTTCGAGTAGTAAGGGATCCATCACCACCTAAAACCTCACCCACATTCCCAACAGCAAAAAGTGAAAATAAAAAAGATGAAGAGACACATGTAAGTGACTTACCTGAGAAGTCTTGCTCCCATCGAAGGGTAGTCGCAAAAGGAAAAGGAAACTTTAAACCATCCACCGAAGAAGGAACCAAGCAGTTTTCCAAGGAGTTTGGAGGAAGACCCAAACTTTCCTTTCCCGAAGGAGAGTCCCTCGCCTCCTCCTTGTGGCCACCATCGCCCAACTGCACCTCCAAAGATGGCCCAGAGGGTGAATTTGGTGTCATAGATCCCTTAGTGAAACTGGGTTTTACTTTGTAGGGTAAAGGACACTCTGCAATCTCATGACCATAGGCATGGAACCTGTGACATCTGAAGGGGATTCCCTCATAATATAAGATCTGAACAAAGGTTCTCGTCATTGATTCAATAGTTAACTCTTGAAGTAGTCATGGGCGCAGATTTAGCCTCACCAGAATCCTCACCACCGACATAAGACATGTATCTTCGAAGGACATATCCGCTTCAGTAAAACTTCCCAGCATATTACCAATCGCAGCAAACCTAGCAGAATTCCATAACTACAAAGGAAGACCCGAAAACCTGACCCAAATAGGTTCCTCATCAACCCTCTCCTTCTTTGCATCAAAATTAGGAGTCCACCTTTTGATAACTATGGGCGTTTCAACCATACTCCACACCTTCAAAAAAACCTAATTTACATCCTCCCTGGAAGAGAAAATGAAAGAAAACCATCCCCTTGATAATAAACGAATGAGTGGAATCTTTGAGATGTTTTTGAGACAGTTTTTGTTTATCCATTCCTTCAGAAAAGACATACCCAATTTTTTTACCCTAACTCTTCCAACCACCACCAACTCGAAGAAATCGACCACCCTGTCCATATTGATGTCTTCTCCGAAGACTAAATGCTCAGAGCTCTTCCTGTCGCGCTCACAACGAATACCTTTTGAAAGGGAATACAAACAACCCCCAATGTCCTTTTGGCCCTTTGCATGTCGCTTCGAGCTTGAATGATAGAGTGAAGGTTTTTCCACTCTTGTTTCAAA
Source organism: Picea engelmannii (assembly GCA_009831015.1). Lineage (NCBI taxonomy): Eukaryota > Viridiplantae > Streptophyta > Pinopsida > Pinales > Pinaceae > Picea > Picea engelmannii. The sequence continues at coordinate 36,020 of ML839220.1, read as the reverse complement.
CATCTTACCCACTCCACCTAGATCTGAAACCCCTATTGATACACCCCCATGCTCCCCCACATCTCCCAAATAACTATCGACGTCAAAAAGAATATTAGACGGTGAGAATGCCAGTTGTGAGATAAAACCCAAATATGCTTTTGGGATAGACCCCCGATTTCCCCCCTCAACTAGATCACCCATATCAGTGCCACTACCCCCTAAACCTACCTCCCCCATAGCAAAAAACAAACCCTTCTCAAAACCCTCATCTAAATCGGTGCTCCTTGTGGGATCTCTGTCCAACCCACCGAGAAACCCAAACCACCAAAAAAAGACAAGTCACTTGTGGGGGTAAACCCCGAACCTGTCACACCTAACAATGAAGCCTGTGAACATACAAAATACTTTGTCATTTTCATCCCAGGATCGTTGACATCCAACCTAGGATTCTCGACCAAAAGGTCACCCCACTCCCCACCAAACGACTTACAAGCCGCCATATCACTATGTCCCTCCAAATTGGCTGAAAAGATCGAGAAGAGACCATCGCAGTCTAAGGTAACAAGCTCACCCCCTTCCTCCGCTCTGGCCATGGAAACCAATTAACACCGCTCTTGCCCGAAGATATCCCACACGCACCCCTGCTAGCACCCAAAAACCAGACCTATCTTGAAAACCCTAACCCTAACTAGCACCCTCATCATCGCTCTTGTCAAGACAATCATTTGAAAAACAATTCATGACACTTTACATTACATTATATCTTGTGTGTTCCTTAAGTCTATTATTTCTTGAATATATTTTAAGCTTCCCTATTGGCATCGACAAGGGCCCACCGATCCAACTTGGCGAGCTTACTATAAAATTGTAGTGTAAATTTGGTTCTTATACTAGTGTGGTGTGATCCGGTACTAGTTTGTAATCACCTTAAATTTAGTTGTTCTTCATATTGTACTTAGCATAGTCCAATATTTGGTTGGAATGAAATGTAAATTGAGGTATGATGAGTGTGGTGCACCAAAACTGTAAATGATTTATTTATTTCACTGTCAGCAACTTGTAGTGGTTAATTAGTTACATTTTTGAAGTGTGATTTCGGAGTTTCTCATTTATCTCGAATTGTAGAAGTGTGCTAGCACCAAAGTAACATGATAATCCATTTTTCGCATTACATGGATTGATAAATGGATTTATGTCCATGGTCTATTAAATTAAACAGTTCCCTAGAATCTCTGATATGTTCAAAAATCGTCTGAGTTTGAATTTACTCACATGCTTCATTTGATTGAGTGTGGAGAGATAGATTTGAATTGATAAAGTGTTAAGCATTGCAAGAAGAGGATAGGATTCCCGACTTTATGAGCTAGTAAGTGGGAAACTCTCTTTCCTATATCAAAAACTTGTTGAATTCTACAAGTGTGTTCTTTGTCAAGCTTTTTGAATGATAAGACTTAATTTAGGATAGAAGGATTTGCGTTTCCTTAGATAAAAGGATTTTCGTTCCTTGAAGGTGTGATTAGTTTTTGGATTGAAACAAAGTTTTAGATTTAGAAATAATATGTTTATCAGTTAGGATCACTTGTTTCCGACACATATAGTGTAGCAAGTCTGTTGGTTACGAATCATGGTTGACATATTAATGACTGGCAATACATTCTACATATAATTGCACCAACAATATTCACGAGCTAATCTTATTAAAGCAACTTCTATGTTTGAAAATAGCTTGAGAAGCACGTGCATATATGGAGGAGAAAAACATGAGGACTATTGTCAGAGATGCAAGAGAGACCTTACAACTAATTGATATAAATATGATTTTTTTAACAAAAAAATATTTGCACAGAACCCACATCTAAATGTAATTGATATAAATATGTTACATGAGGAATGTGTTGGGTTTCATAGTTTAAGATTAATATATTGAGATGCCATTCAAGAAATTATTTATATTTTTCTTATCATGTGCCATTCACTTTGTGTCCTTTCTTTCATTTTATATTCATTTTTGCATGATACATGTAAGAAATGTAGTAAAAGTATATATATTTCCCAAATTTTAAAATTATTTAGAAGGGTGTTTTGTTTGAATGTTTTATATTATATTTTTATAATTATTGGAATAATTTATTTATTTTAAAAAGAAAAAAAAAGGATGTAGCAAATTTCAATTTTGTATTTTTAAAGGAATTTAGTTTATTAAGATGTAAATATTTTACCCCTCTTCTCTTTAGAATAAAACGATTTTCAAAGAGGAAACACATGTTCTTCACTATACTTTCTTCTTCATCAATGAATGAATACAATGATTTCGATTTTTCATTGCTAGATGATTTTAGTTTATAAAGGGGTAAGAACACACAACATATAATATTTAGTGGATGGAGCTAGACACAAAATACATTACCTCCCATCAGATTATAACATGTGATCTCCAAAGGGAAAATGCATATTCTTAACCATTAGTAAGCTCACTAGTCTAGATACATTTTAACTTTGAATTTATGGAGCTTATTAGAGGGATCAATTTCATTAGAGTTAGGGACAAACTTGACATGTATCTCTCATTGTAAAATACACCTCTCGCCCAACCAAGTCTATAGGACAACAAAAAAATAATTTCCTTAAATATATTTTTTGAGATTTAAATTTATGAAATAACAATTAATTTTTTTTAATAATTTTTTCCAAATGTAAATGTATTGTTAGAATTCACTAGTGCATCACACAAGTAGAAAACAAATCCAAGTGGAGTTGGTGGTGTAAACATTATTACAACATTTTCGCTATATAGGTTGCTTCAAGTGATCATCTATTTATACTTGACATGTAACCATTGACCAATCTCTTTTAAACTAAGGTTGATTCAATGAACTTTGATCATCCGTGACCCTAAAGTAGTTAAACAATCTACATTCTTGGTTTATTTTGTGTCCAATAGATAACAATGGACCTAGTTAGGACCACTTTAGTCAACTTGATCTTATCAATGGAAACTCCCTCAATGATTTGGTAAACTACTCAATGAATCCATTTGTTGACACCAAAATACACCCACTAACACCCAAGAATTGGATTTAATCATAAATTCCAACATCCTCTCTTAAACACAACTTCTTGATGGATTAGGGGGTGACATTATGCCATCTCCATTTTGTGGGACAACTAAGGAGATGATGTCTCGAGGCCCTCGGGTTGCAGATATGGAGTGTCGAGAGACCACATGACTAGTAGTGTCCACTTGCACATACGAACGCCCGCTCCATCATGACATTATGATCCATTGTTAGTGCATCCACCACAACAGCTAGCTTCTGGAAGGCAGATGGGTCTTGCTCCATGCAGTACAAGTCAGGTATTGTGGCAGGTAATCACCCTAATATTTGATGCATTTGAATATGTTGTATTTAAGATACTTTTGATTATAGAACACATGCTTGGACATTATGCTTTTGACCATGTTTCACCTTGGTGAGTGTCATAGATTTCCTAGTAAGTGGCCAACCTTTGGGGAAGGGTTGCAATTAGGGGTCCCTTGAGAGGTTTCTGTGACATTCCTAACCATACTAACCACTTTCCTCTCATTACATTATGTTCATATTTCCCTCTTCTAGGCCCTTTGACGTTAGTGACCCAAGAAGGGTATGTACCTCGTTTCATGGGAAGAAGGGACTGAAGGCCTAGGAGGATGGTTGCTAGAAAAATATAAGAGCCTAAAATATCAACCTTATAGATTCTCTCCCAACGATCCCGAGGACAATGAAATGTCTCTCATAAAAAAACTAATGGGACCCGTAAAAAAATGACTAATAAAAAAATGCCAACGAGGGAGGAGCATGTGTGGGCTTTGTTTTTATTGATTAGGTAGAATCCCCAAACATGTTTCCAAGTTGGGGAAGCATGTTGTGACTAGGGTAGAGTCAATGTGGGCACATTTTTTAATTCTTAGGTAGAAGCCCCACCTTGGCTTCAACCTTGAAACATCATAAAGGAATAAAAGGCAATAAATGGGTTTGGAAAAAGGTTGCTTTGAGGAAGAAGGCACAACACACCCCCTACAAAGGCACCCAAAAAAATGAGATAATACGAGCCCTTTTATGTCATGAAAATCATTGACCTATGAAATCTAAACGCCTTCCACCTCATCATCCACTACATAAAATTGAAAGGCCATACTTGGGAGCATCCCCTACTTGAGGATTTTGGTCTACCCAATAGGAATTTTATGACACCTCTCCCATACCTAAACTTGGTCAATTGTATAGAGTCTTGGAGAATTTGTTTGATTTCATGAGGCAGTTTTGATGCACATGTTTAGGTGCCTTGCTTATTATATGTGGTGTACACTTGTCATGATATCTTTGACTTGAGATCTTTGGAGGGCGTACCCTTTTGTTTTACAAGACCCTGCTTGGTGGCTAGTTTTGGGAGAACAAGCCTAGCTTGGGCTTCCATGGGGCAAGAAGCCCGCATGTTGGATGCCTAGGGTCCACACACAAGATCATAGAGACATGCCTTTATAGGCTTAAATTGCATCATGGAGGATATAACCTATCCCCTACCACCCAAACGTTTT